>NDXB01012887.1:157526-185918 GCA_002631895.1 Agapornis roseicollis | reverse complement strand
GGCGAAAAAACTGCTTTGGCTGAAAAAAAAAAAAAAAAAAAGAGTCCTGATGGCATTATAACTTGATGGAAGTATCATGAAGTGAGTGGTTTAAAACTAGAAGCTGTGCATCTACCATCAGTCATACAGCATTTGCCACAGCATTTCTGCTTTCACTTCCAAAGTCTACAAAATACTTCTCATGATTCCTTAGAATATATGGAAAATATTTCATTGCAGCAAAGTCAAGAGATTATGTTTCAATTTCCTTTACAATGTACTCGGTATATATTTGTGTTGCATTTTATACACTGATCAAAGCTAGGAGTCATGATACCACCTGGGACATGGAACATTTTACATCCATAAATGCCACAAAGTACGTCACTGCACAAAGTAGTGTAACATATTCTGTGTAACTGCTTGGACAGTTTTCTTGCTTCCAATCCTGTGCAGGTAAAATATGTTTAGAGATATACTGCTATCCTAATCCTTACCCTCTTGGCCTGCATGGTTGACTTGCGCAGTGGAAGAAGCAAGCTGGGACATATGGCTGGCACAAGTTACTTTCAGCTAACTGCAATAGAGGAGGGATCAGTTTGTGGCTTACTACTTTTTGGCTGACGGCATGCAGCTAAGAACTGTGTTTTCCTTGGAAACAGACTGTTGTGAAAAAAACCTGCAGCTTCCAGCAGCTACCCATACTGTCTTCCACAGATTCATGGACAACGTTAGCATACACTTGCTAATGAAAGTAATCATCTAGGCTCTAGACAGTACTTGAATGTTTATGAATACAATGAGATCATCATTTATATCTGCTGCAATGCTTAAAATTAGACAAAGGTGCTCACTGTGGGCAGTGTGCATTCCATTAAGCAATCCCTCTATCTTCTATCCATAGCAGCTATGCCTTCCCAACAGGAAGGTTGTTGCTGACTGCAGAAATTTCCAAAACACCTCACATAGCTGACAACTAAAATAAACTTATTTCAGATTGTACCTCCTTCTGAACTAAACTATAAGATTGCCAGGAATTGATAGGAAGAACAAATAATGAGTAGTAGTAAAAGAGCTTCATTTTTTACAGTCCTTCAGCTATTATTTTTCTTTCTGATAAGATGCTGAATTAATCACTTGTCTTTGTGAAAACAGTCTTCAGAAGTATAAATGGCTGCCTATCCTTTTTATTTCTTTGTAGCAAAGCTAACATATATGATGTGTGTACAGACAACAAGCCAAGAGAAAAGCTAGTTGTGAATTTTCAGCACATCCTCTACTTCTATTACCTGAGGAAACTCAGGTAAGCCCTAATGCCTTCTTCATGTTCCTTGGGTTAACCACTGACAGAAAAGAGCACTCAGATAGGAAGCAACTCTGGAGCCTGTACCTACACTCACATTCTGAAACAGTACAGCATCAGCCAAGAACTGAACTCACTGCTTTCAAAGGTCAAGTAAGCCTCCAAAATACTGAAAGCTTAACATAGATCTTGGGTAAAATTTTAGCTCCTAACCAATGCTAAAATGTTGAGTCCTTTGCACTCCCCTCCTCTCATCACAAGCTTCTGACTAGTGAATACTTCAAGGAAAAGGTACATTTCTTTCCTTAGGGCTTTTCCGAAAAATGATTCTGCAACTCTCCACTATTCTTTTTCAGCCAAAAGCAGGAAACAACCAATTAAGTTTTTCATTCCTATCTAGTTAAACTAGTAATGTTAGGCTTCAGTTGAAAACCTCACAATTATTCGCAAGAAGCAGTAAAAGGTGATGACAAAGCCTGCAGGCATGATTCAGCACATTACCCCCTGGTAGTTACAGGTAGCCTCTCCTCTGTATATTCGTATGTACTACTAACACCTCTAACTGGAAACCTTCCTGTGAAACAGAACTCATTCCTTCAAAACAGGAGTAAGTTATTACAAGAAGACGGCATACATACACATGCATAAATACACCACTGACTTTTGCCACTTATTCTCCCAGAATCAGCTGTAACTTCAACTGGAGCTTTTTACTTTGCAGGTACAAGGTAGTATTACCCAAACCAGGCATATCAAACAGTTACTGTCAGAAATTTCTCTCCCAGAAAACTGTTTCAAAAAAAAAGGATTAACAGTTCAATTAAATAGAAGAGGGTCAGACTGATGGACTTCATTAACTTTAAGTTGTACGTTCAAAATGGAAATAGGACAGTGCAATCAAAATGCTTTTCTAAAGAGTATGCAGAACATCAAACCCCCATTCATTTTCCCTGGCTATTGTAATTTCTGATCTCAACAATGCCTTCCAGTGACATACCATGAAGTCTTGTATATATTACGATATTTATACCACACATTAGTAGCATTTGATATTCCAAAATTCGTGCAGGTGTATGCAAGCACATTGAAAAACAGACACCTAGGAAATTCCTTTACTTCAAAGCAGTTGAGTAAAAAAAAAAATACACAAATTTTAGCAGTATGCTATCTTCCAACATCGTTTAAAAGAGCATCTCAAATATATTTAAGCTGCTGTTACACAGTAATAGGTATTTACTTATAGGTGTTGCTCTCAAGTTGAAATTGTTACACAGCTTTTCCAATCAATTAAGATCATTTGAAAACCATGTTCTTCATATGATGTTACCAGCACTGTAACACTGATCCCATTTTTAAAGTACATGAAACAAAATGAAGAACCTTACAAAATCTTAAACATATGATTAATGAATTTAACAGAAAATGTTTTGTAATGCTGATTCCAGTTCAGCAAGTGTTTGCGTTCCAAGTAATTTTATATATATGAATGATCCTATTTGACTTAATGGGATTACTCATATGCAAAAAGTTATTTCAGAGGCAACTCATTACTTAAAATTCATAAGGAAGGTGAGGTAATTATAAACAAGTGTCAGTAAAGGCCTTTCTGTGATAAGCTTATATGAAAAATAGTTATAACAGATGTATCAGATAAGAAAATATCTTTAAAGAATACTTAGAATGTTTTCATATTAAAAATATATTTAAATCCAGAGTTGTGCTCAACAGTGGCAAAATACAGTCTTGCTGATGAGTATTTTTACTTTCTTGCTAGTACTTTTATGTGTGTGTGTGTGTGTGTATCTTATACTCAACAGTGAAATGTCTCTGTTCTGTTTTACCACAATTTACACCTAAGTAACATAATGATGTAACAGAAATTAGAACCCAGAACCATTAACGCTACTGATGCGTTCACCTTGTCCTCAACCACATTGTCTCCTAGACACAATAAAGGTGTAGCCAAGATTTATCCTGCCAATAAGATATAGTTATAGGTCCCATGAAGATTACTGACACTGAAGTACCAAATATGTACTGGCCTTGGACTTAACAGATAACATGCCAGTTTTGAGACACATTCAAGTTGACGATAAATCAGTATCACAGTTCCAATAACAGGAAAAAATACCTTAGAGGAATTTCTCTGTTAAAACATTCCACTTTTGAGTTAACTATTAAATGGTAATGATCGTAATGGACTAGGTAGGGGTTTTTTTGTGGCTGAAACTGCAGACATTTCACTACAAGACTATATTTTTTTAAATTTGCTGGTCAGCAAATTACACTTTTCCCAGTATTTTCCCCTTAAAACCAATTTTGTCTTAAGAAAACATAAAGTTCAAACTCAAACCAAAAGATGTTTCAGTAGCAATCTTATTATGAATTATACTTGTTGTCTGTATCTGCAGATGCAAACATTTCCACAGCCTCCGTAACACCTCCCTTTTCTGCATACAAAAATGCAGTAGTTATGGGTATTGCAAAACTAAAGAGAACAAGGTACACCACTTCAGTACCGCATACTAAATTGTAAATGCATTTTTTCTCTCCCTTTCAGAACTATCTCAATGTTTATCAGCAGAAATTCCTTTCTGAGAAGTTTGTTAAAAGGGACCAATCTCAGGGTGTATGGGTTATAAGTAGTTTTTTCAAGCACCCTTTTGAACTTATTTCAATTTTCTGTTTTTGATGATAGTCATGCTGACAACTTTTTTTGGTTCATCAAATTCTGTAGTACAATTACATGAATTTACTTTTAATAAATTACCATCTTTGCATATATCAGTCAAACCATGAAGACTAAACACTTGCAAATAAAATGCATTATTAATTTAATTGTCACAGCCTATTTAGCTAGCTTCTATTAGTATTTGCTATAATATGCACTGTATGAGAGGGCAGAATCAAATTCAAAACATAAAGAATAAACTGATTATATTGTCCTGAGAAATTAAAAAAATAGCAAGCTTGCAAAATTATACACAAGGCATTAATGTTTTAAACAGGTAAGAAAACTTAGTAACTTAATTTATAATATGTTTATACCCAAAGTGATGGTTTAACATACTGAAGAAGGATTTATTTGGTTCCTAAAGCCATTAAAAGGCATCAAATTCTCTGATAATAGGAAGGGAAAAGTGGAAAGGAAAGCAACAGTGATTTCATATTTTCTGCACTAGACCATGTGGCTTAAACATCAACCATTACCAGCCAGGGACTGCTATTAGAAAATTACATTGTTGTTGTAGCTCTGCCACTAGCACTTGACACTGCACTATGTTAAGCTGAAGTGCCATCTGAAAAGGTATTGTAGGTAACAAATATTCAAAAGATGGATGAAGAAATTTCAGAAGAGAGTATGAAGTCTGTCCAATATTACTTGTTGACGCTGGCATTGGGGTAAAGCTGCAACAGCCTGCACTAGCAGACATGGCAGGGAGGTTGCAGGCCTTAGCTGGGTTCTCTGCTCCTCAGCCAGGCAGCCAGGGCTACAAGGACTGTGAAGCTGTCACCTCAGAAAGGAAGCCCTCTCCTACTCCTCTTTGCACAATGCTAGCAAGCCAGACACAAAGCCTTTGAGGAACGTGGAAAGAAATGGGGAAAATGGAAACAGCCAGAAGGCTTTCTTGAAGAAACACACAAACAAAAGCAAGCAACAACTGGTTTAGTTTATAGCATCCTGCTTGCTTAGGAATTCATTTCAAGATGATGATCGCTAAAAATATGCCTCTCAGGCTAAGATACTATACTTGGAAATGTATTGTATGTATCCTTTATTGAGCATATATTCACTAGGGTAATGTAAGTTATCTCTATGTTGTATTGATGATGATAATACAGTAAGTACCCCCTTGTAAAAGAACATAGTGGTATTGAATGCTTCCAGTCACAAAACAAGCCACCAGAGTAAAACATTTTTCGTAACTGTTGTGCTATGATAAAAGATAACCAGCATAAACTTTAATGACATCTGCTTTGATGAAACTGTAATTGTTCTTTCAATGCATCATTTTATATTTTAGATGAAATAGACTATCTCAAAACTCTCCAAATAACTATATGTTAGTGAAATTCTGGTTAAGCACTTTGCAGAGGAAATCTCATTAAAAATATAAGCACCACCTAAATAGATGCTTAGTCAAACATAAGGTGTATATGGTGTGTTAACTTAAAACTCTACTCTTAGGTCACCCAGTTATTTAAGAAACGAACATGACCCAGAAAGAGCTTTGCAGTGCTCTCCTACAACTGTTAGCTATAATTTATTTTCCTCTCCTTACTTATCAAAACTGAGAATACTCTTTATTTATGAAAACCTACACCAAAAAAAAAAAAAAAAAAAAAAAAAAANATCCCTGAGGGACACCACTCATCACTGGCCTCCAGCAGGCCACTGAGCCATTGACCACAACTCTTCGCTTTGCGCCATCCAGCCAGTTCTTTATCCACCGAGTGCTCCACCTATCAAATTGATGTCTCTCCAATTTAGAGACAAGGATGTCATGTGAGTCTCTGCATCAACTTGAGTCCATGTCGTGAAATGCCACAATATGCTATACACACACACGGAAAAAAAAAAAAAAAAAAAAAAAAAAAAAAAAAAAAAAAAAAAAAAAAAAAAAAAAAAAAAAAAAAAAGAGGAGTTACAAAGCAGCAATACTCGAAAATGTATCAAGTACCTGCACCCTGCAGGTAGGATACCTCCATCTACCCAGGCTGAAAGAGAATATGCAATATTTTGGCTACCCAAAACACATCAAGTTTGTAGTTACCCCAAAATTTCAATGAAATAGCAATACCAATGCCACAATGTACCTAAAAACCCTGAGGCAAGATCTGTTAATCTGCAAACAGAGTGCCATCTAGTTTGTAAATAGTTACATTTGAAACGACAGAAAAATAATTGTGCTCACAAAAAAAGTTTTAAAATAAGTAACTGTAAACAAATGGAAAAAAAGTAAAATAAATTCATTTTAAAATTATTCAAAAATGCCAGATATTTGTTCCTGCCCAAGAGCAGGAAGAGAGGAAATTTTCTTTTTGATTCCTCTGCAGGTTCAACCTCAATGATCAACATAAATCTCAGAAAGTCATATCACAAATGACTATGAGCATCAAGAACAGCAAGGGAAAAAACAAACAAAAAAGTAGTAATATTTGATTTTGTACTTGGAGGGACAGTTACAACTATGGAATTTCTGAGAAAATAGAATCACCTGTCAAAAAAAGTGCCCCAAAGGGTGCTAATCCTATACCTTTTGTATTGCTTTCTGCAGCAGTTTTTCTACTGACACCCAGAGACATGCCACACACTGTGCTGGCAGAGCATTTAGGGCATGTTAGCTCCCTCTGTAGTTAGGGTTGAGTTAAAAGTCCATGTGACTTCATTCTGGGCAAGCTAAATACAGCACATAAGGTCTTCACACATTGTACAATTTAAAATGAGAAAGAACCTTAAAGTAGCTTACCTTTCTTTGGGTGTGCCAACTCCATGCTTGCCCAGTAAATGAGTGTTCAAATGCTTCTTCATCACAAACGCCACCCTACCAAACAGAAAATCCAGGAAGATTATTTTTTTATTAACATTTTTTTAAAAAAAACACAGTATTTTTCTGGTTTGAGAATGCACTTGAGCATGTTTTATGAAAGGTGGGCTTTAAAAACCCCTGCTAGGTTATGACTTAAATCTGGGACTATATTTTCTATGTTTTCTTCAGATTGGAGTCACTTGGCTAATTGTCTTACAAACAAGTAACCACAACCATACACTGCTGGTCAAAGAATGGAAAACCTGTTTTTGCTTCCCTTGCAAATTAGAACATCTCAAACAATATACTGATAATATAGCCCATTTTACCTAAATAACATTTTCTCATGTTATAATGTTAGTTACACTTTCAATTTATTTAACCCTAATAGGCCCATCATGCAACCCTTCTTCATACAAATAGTTCCATTGTTTTTAATGAAAACCACAAAAATACAGCAAGACTAGATGCTTTAATCACTGCTTATGTCTGGTCAAACTTCACTGTATTAATTATTTAAAGAGATATACATGGAAACAAGTTAATAGCCTTAGTTATTTTATAGCCTTGTGAAAAAAAGGATAGAAAAGATGAAGCACATGTTCACAAATACGCTTTGAAGAAGCAGATTGTTCAAACTGGCAATGCATTGTTCAAAGCATCAACAGCAGCAGCAAGTTGTATACTACCTGGCATTATATACCTACCAAACAAAATAGAGCTAATTTACTTTAATTTTGGCGACATACATAATGAAACTGATAGGAGCATATCAAGTACCATTCTTCTGCTGATAAGACCATAACATCAATTTAATTACGTCATGTGACTGCTTCAAACAATTTAGATATCAGACTAAAGCTTCAAACTAAAATGGATGTCTCGATAAGCAAAATTTTTACTGCTGCAACTTTCAGTGTGAAAAGGGCTTGCAAACATTTTTGTTAATTATGTATTACAGCTGTCCTTCATAAAGTTAATTACTAATAGCTGAAAGGCAATAGACTGTATTTGCATATGTACATGAAAGGCATGACATATGCAAAAATATGATTTTAATTAGCATTCCATGATATGAAGGGCTACAAATCAAACTGGCATGTTATAAGATTTTTAACATTAAACGCTGAATTCATCTGGACGTGTTTGCAGTAATGGACAATGGAAGGACTGTAAAACACTAGCACTATGGGATATAAGAGCCACAAAAGCCAAGAGACATTTACAAAAATGTTAATGTAGCTTCTCCACGTCCGATCTACTTCTGATACTTTCACATTATTGCAGAGAATCTCTTTTGTATATCCCTTAAGGTGTAAGATTATAAATTCTGTCTTATTTAAATGATAGCGATTTCCTTATTTTTTACAAAAAGACATTTAAAAAAAACTTACATACTTTTTCCTACAAAATTTATAACTATGGCATCATAATCATTACAACTGTGAATAATCTATAACACCATTACCATCACTACTAAGCAAGTGTCATCAGAATTACTGTACATAAGGAAAATAATTGTAACAAAATATTGTGTTCCAGTCACAGCACAAGGCAGCCCTTGCTTTTCAGCAGAAATACTACCCATTTCCACACAGCCATGAAAGGTACCAAACAGATTTTAATTTAGTAAAACTTGTATCTCCTGTTATAAATCTCCATTCTCCCCCTTCTCTAAAAGAAAACTAAATCCAAAGAAAGTACTGCAAAAGGGCCATGTACAATCAAAGTCGTACAGGCATGCTTTGCTATTTGCACAGAATATAAAGATCCCAACAAGCCACACAGTATTTCTAGGGAAGTTTGTTTTTGTTTCTTCTGAGCCCATGTACTTGAAGCTTCCAAACAAAAGCTGAACACTTCTTACACTGCACATCTGCACTGGGGTACAGACAGACACACCTTTCTGCAAAGTCAAAGACAAAAGCCTTGTTAATAATGTGAAACTCTTAATCTCACGTTAACTGCTTCCTCTCTGTTGTATCTAGGTTCTGTGTAACCATTGTGCTGATCTCACACAGCATAAAAAAAATGAAGACTGACTCACTAAGAGAAACATTTTAAGCTTTTAATGCAATGCTTGAAGACTTCAGACTTGAGGAGTGCAGAATGCCCGTGTGCAAGCCTGGAGCGCACTATATAGCTCAGGAACAGAGCTCCACCTTTACAGAATCAGGCCTTAAAAATAAAAGTGAAGTTGCGATTTTCACAAGAAAATGACAAGATAAAAAAATATTACCAACAGGGACAGCCCTTATTTAAACAAAAGATTTTTTTTCTCCCTTAGAATTAAGGCAAACTCTAAACATGCTGGTTTGGATGCAGCTTGATAACAAAAAAAAATTGTGTGGGAACTATTTGTTTATGTTTACTAAATACTACAGGTGATTTTAAGAGAGAGGTGGTAGCAGTGTTTGCTGGCTTTACAAAACAAACAAAATGTGTTTTCAGTACATTCAGTAACGCTGGGTTTCTAAGCAATTACTGGTTTACTAGTCAAAAAAATATTGGTTTTATCAATGCTACTTATGTCTGCTGAGGTAAATCAGTTATTCCAAAGATACTGCCAGAATTGAATAGACAGATATGACTTAGCCTTGGTCTTTTCAACTGAATCTTAAGGGAAGTCTGTCTGGCACCAGTAAGCACTCAAGGAGTGAATGCTTTCAAGATATGTTGCTATAATATATCTTCAAATCAAAGGCGATCTTTCCATGAGCTGCTGTAAGCAGCAATTCTGGCTTTGTTGAATTTCTCATTTCTTATTTTTTAATACTAGTGGAAATAGAAACATTTGAATGCAATTAACTGGTTTTAGAAACACATCAGAAGGGAGTAGGAAAAACCTGTAATTGACATACTCCACTGTTTCCAATACACGCAAACCAGGCCAGGCTTGATGCCTGGAGCCAGTTTGACAAACTCTGATCTGGACATACTCATCCCCAACCCACATGAAGCCAAGCAGTCACAGCCCAGCTGCCCTCCTGAGGGGCAGGTCGCAAAGACAGAAATGTCTAGCCTATACTTCTAAGTCATGGTCACTGGCAGTTCCCTCCATTTGTTAGGAAGACAGCTCCTAGAAGCTTCCTTTTACAGTGAAATAAGCCGAGTAAGTAGGATTTCATTTGCCTGCAGTGGCACTGTGTTGGTTTAACTTTTTTAGTGATTTTCAATTACTCTAGATCCAAACTAGCACCATCCTCCGTCTTATACAGTCTATCTTCAAATTTCAGGATAAACTAAAGGCAAGATGAAAAATGACACTGAGCTTTAGAATAGCATCCACACCATCTATGGACCATTTTTTGCACATAAACTATAAACAAAAATGGCTTTTAATCATAAATGTATGAGCACCTTTCCCAAAATAAGTTTTCAGAATATTCTGGTTTTAGTTTAGAAAAGTTGTGGCTTTGTAGGAACGTGTCCACTCGTATTCCATGGCAGTCTTCAAACAGTACTTGGACTCATTCTGAGAATGTCTGTAACTGATTTAGGAGCCTCTGCAGACTTGTCTTCAGCTATAAGAAAACATTTTAATGTACAAAAGAAATAAAAGGGCTTCTAATCCTGGGAATAAAGAAACATATTGGACCATCTTTATTTCCACTTTTTAGTCTAGTGTAATACAAGTTCTTCAGCATGTACAATGTTTATCATCACAGTACCCCAAGGAATATGAATAATCTGTCATGTAGTGTCTGTTCTCTCATTTTCTTTGCAGGGAGAAATTGTGCACTGTGAAGTATCTTGTTTTGAGAGGGCAAAAGATTCTTGGTTTTATTATGCTTTGAATCTATAATAGCTCTTTCTTTTTAGTATGTACATCGCTGTTAGTAGAAAGCCAAGTTAAAAAACAAAGCAAAACACAAACCACTACACACACAAACCAAACCAAGCATTCTGGACCATAAAGTCATAAAAGCTGTTACTTCCCGAGTGTTTACTAAGTGCTCAGCCCTGGCCTAGTTCCAAGGAAGGAGCTACATCTTACCTTTACCAGAAAGTCACTTGAAGCCACGTCAACAGAGCAGTCATCCTGTAACTGCACATAACTGCTGAGAAGGACCAGCATGAGAATTTATTTTTGTGGGACTCTACAAACAAGGTATCCAGCAGTTGAAGAGCAATTTTAAATCACTTCTCAGTAGATACATTGCTCTCTGCAACTGCTCTTGGAGGATTTATCTTACAGACAACAATGTTCAATGACAGCAGAAAAGTCCAGGAGAATAACAATGAATATCTACCCTTTATTCATATTCTCAATATCCTTTACATCTCCTTTAAACTGTCCAGAAGCTCTTTATACATGAATTTAACTCTGAGAAATACAGGTAAGCTACTGCATGACATGCAGGCCCAAGTGTGCAGGATGTTTGAAAAAGCTTCTTAAAAGNCCTTTATTCATATTCTCAATATCCTTTACATCTCCTTTAAACTGTCCAGAAGCTCTTTATACATGAATTTAACTCTGAGAAATACAGGTAAGCTACTGCAGGACATGCAGGCCCAAGTGTGAAGGATGTTTGAAAAAGCTTCTTAAAAGCCTTTTTTTTTTTTTTAACAAAACAAACAAAAAACCCCCACAAAATAAAACAAAAAAAAAGCAGAATAAGATGCTATTATTTTGAAATTATTATTTATCTCTCAGGGGCCTCAGGCACTCAGAGAGGATAGAATGGTTTACCATGTTGGATAAATCACCTGGGATATCTGACAGCTTCAAGGAATTATAACAAAAAAAGATCTCAAACTTTTACACATCAGAAGAACTGTCTGCATCTGTTTTTGTTTGCCATTATCTGTGCTCAAATTTTTGTCCTTGTATCTTCACCAGAGACAAGAAACCAGAAAATCAATGCAAGCTGCATGGACCATGCTATAAGAAGGTCATATGTTTGGGCAACTGAATAACAGACTTGATGGTTCTTATTACCTGAATAAAGTGCTCTTGCTCTTTAACACATCTTGCAATACACTGCAAACCCTAATTGTCTGTAGTTGAATAGTGGTTCACATGGTCATGCCAACAGGGGTATCAATTACTAAGAGAAAGAAATAGTGCAGCTTGTCAAGGAATCATGACCACATGTATTTCAGAATATTCAATAAAGCTTGTATATGTAATTACAGATTCTTTTTTAATTTGTACATGTTCTACACATAAAGTGGAACTTCACATGTTCAAATCAGCAGTCAAATAGTACCAAAACAGTCTATGTCAATCTCATCTCTCTGTCAGGATTTTGTATTCAGCAGGTCAGCTTCAAGAACAAGAGTGCAGAGGAAAATGCAGAGGTGCCCAGAAAGCAATGGTTTTCTATGAACAAGTAATATTTTTTTCCCCCTTGCATCAAAAGTCTAAATTCCTGGGAATTCCTTCAAGTCTATCATTCGTGGATGTTTGCTGATTCTGAAGGGTCCAGACTGGGGTGCTGATAACTCTCTTGCATGACTGTGCGCAAGGGACTCAATTTAAAAGAAAGTATCTGGCAGGCCAGAGTCTGGTGTGGAAGATATCCAGTAGTCTGAAAGGCTTCATGCCCTTTGTGACAAGATGTCAGGTTCAAGTAAATATCTGGCAGGGCGAAGTCTAGTGTGGAAAACATCCAAATATCTGAAAAACTTCATGCCTTCTGTGACAGGACGTCAAGTCCTAGAACCCTGCACAGGAAAGCTGCTGTTTTCTGCTGACTCATTTAGCAGCCAAATGAAGCAGGTCTTATTACTTCCAGATAACCATTATTGTTGTTGTTCTTAAGTTAAATAAAAATAAAAACAAAAACCATTTCAGAAGGTTAACAAGTCGTGCAAACACTCAGTCTGTGATGCTGAAGTGTACTGCGATGAACTCAAACCGCCTTATACTCCCTGCTGACCCCATGTGTTAAAGAAGGATACAGCTATTTTATGCTCACCCTCACTAACGCTCATAATTAAATTGGAAAGTAAAATGCATACTTTTGGCAAACATGGCTCCTTCCTCCTCTTCTCTCAACTGGGAGCAACTTGGCAGACTGGAAAATGCAAACTTTTCCTCTTGAAAAGAGAAACTGAAAGAGGTAAATGAGGACAACTTCACCACCGCTAACAAGACATGAACCAGAGTACTATGGCAAGAATACCATGGTAATCCATGCAACCTGAAGAATAACATAGGCTTCAAATTTCTGAGAATGATTAGCCCTTTTCCCTTAAGATTGAAGGCTTTTTGTTGTAGGTTTTTTCCTTTGCTTCTTTGAGTTTGTTGCTGTTGTTTTTACTATTTTCCATGCACCGATCAGGTATGTTTCATATTTTTTGGTTAAATTTTCAGCTTTTCCACAGCTGAAGTTCAAAAGCCAAGATTGTCAAAAAATATTTCTTTTTTTTTGTCAATATGAAACCATCAGTACAACAGACTACAACCTGCTCTTCTAAAAATACCTCTTCTCATTTTTATGTTACTTGTAATGAGCTAGCAATGAAGCTAAGCTTCCCGGCAGAAAAAAAATGAAGGAAGAAGACAACTTATATGACTGAAACACCTGTACACAGCTTGCACCTAAGGAAGACTTGAATATCACAGCAGCTACTGTCCCTGATTTGCTTTGCGAAGGATGACAGACAACAGGACTGTCAATGTGCTGTTCAATGACCTACATCAATCTCAAGAATAATTTACTGCTATATCAGACAGATCATTATGGATGAGTTGCACACTATCAATCAATCGACTGTGTTGCTCCTGCATATTCCTGCATCTATCAAACAAGAAAGAGACATCCCTCAACATATTCTTGTTGCTTTCTGCTACCAATCTGTGTCCCTCAAGATGTGAAAGAATTATTAGCCACATGGCCATAAAGTAGTGGCAAAAGGCACAATTATCTCCTCTTACAGATTCTGGTAGAAGAGACCTGAGTAAAAAGGAAGAGCAAACTAAATAAAACAGAAAACAGCCTCCACTGTTCCATTCAAGCTGGGCTTGAGAGATCTTCCCATTCAAAGTTGCCAAATCTTCTCACTATCCCACTTTTAAGAGATGTATGTTATAATGTAAACCATCCAGGACAGAAATTTAGTCTTTCATTGCAAGGACTGCGGCAAAAGAGGAATACATAGGGAGTATTTACATTATTTCCTTCCCCATGAGAGAACTCACTCACTTGTTACTGTATGAATCACATGAAGTTAGTTATTTTGTAACTGAAAGTGGAAGGGCTTCCTGCAAGTTAGCTTTAGGGTTATCCTGAATTTTTTTGGCTTGGGCTTTTTGTGATGATTTTTGTTTATTTGGAGGGGAACGAGGGGAGCTGTTAGGAGTTTTTTGTAAATACAAAAAGTACCCTTCAATAAGAGACAAAGTAATAACTGTGAGCAGACAGTGATAACTGTTATTAACACAAAGGTGAGAGGAAACTTAAGAGTGCAACAGGGAACTTTTTGATTTGGCAATTCAATAAAAGCTGAAACTGCAAGTAAACAAATGGCTCTCTACTTATTTTGTTTGCTTAATGGGCAGAATGAAAACAGCTAAACAGTGGCAAAAACTTTCAAGGCAGAAGGTGTTCACTCTGTCAGGAAATCACCTTACAAATATATGAGAAAATTAGTACCGCTACAAGAAATGTTTGTTTCAATATTCAGAGGAGTTAATGAATGTTAACTGATAACGGTAGACAGCAGCAGTATGTAATTACATTCCTAAACACACCTTACCAAATCACTTCCCAGCTAAGAGAATCACATGTTCTATTAATTTTCATTGGTTATTGAACATCTGTAACTGTCACCTCTAACAGGTGCTTGGTAATCTAACAGCTGCACAAAGTACTAAAAAAAAGAAAGAATCACAATGTGCTTTCTGTAGCGCTGCTAGCAACCTCTTAGTCTACCACTGCACAGAACCTCTTTGCCTAAATTCTGGTATGCAACCTTAGGCCCAGTGTCAGGAGTGCCTTCCATCTAAGAGATCACCAGCAACATCCAGAAACACACCACCAGAGAAGATAGTTGCTATGCTAAATGAGGTTGCAGGAATGCTTTAAATGTAAAAGAAGATTCACAGCTATAAACAATGTGATTCAAAATAGTGCCTACCAACCTTGCCACCATGAAATTGCTTAGGTCCTCTCTTTTCTCACAATATGTACATCCAACAGCCTCAGAACTCTGAACACTCTCTTTCCCATTCTCTCCCTTTCTTCCCTGACCTGTCTCCCTACTTGTGATCCAGTCCATTTCCTATCATTCTCAGGACTTCAGATATAGAATTTGATGCAGTAGGCATCAGTTCCACATATCATCATCTTCCATCTGGAAAGCAGGATAAACAGACCAATGTTTGAAGAGGGAAGGTTTTCAAAGCAGATTCAACCTTTTGGGAATGTCAGGTAAACCACATCTGTGAGTGGTTGGAGAGGAGTTTTGAAATATCTGACTTTCTGCAGACAGTTTGCATCAAGCTTTCTAGCGATTCCAAAGGGCAAAGTCTGTGCATGTTGAAAGTGCAAGAAACAGCATGTAAGACCATCTCAAAATAAGGACACTTCAATCAGTTTCTACTTATAAGTAGAATGGATAGAGCTAAACAAATGTACCTGATTTTAACCTTCTGCTGTTCCCGAACAAAAAATCACTTTTGATCTTTGCAGCTTCTTCCTAATTGCTCAGAAACTGCACTGCAGGCTGAGTTACCAGATTTATGCAGAGCTTCTACAAGAAAAATCTATCTTGAGAGTTAAATCCTCAATCTACTCTTGCCTGTCTTTAAAGGAAATCAAAGCAAATCTAAAGATAGTGGGTAGTGGGCTAGAAAACATAGGGTCTGCAGTAGCAGTGTCACCATATATAACTCAGTCAATTCAGCAGCTACAGTGCCTGTGGTGTTTTGCAAAGTTGCGAGGTACAAAGAAAGGCATGAGATGAATAAATTGGTCACTAGCTGATGACTGAACTGCTCAGAAGTCATGCACAATCAGAAGGGATAGACAATTTTTATTGACAATTTAGCCACAATTTGAAAACACTGCTGGTGATAGACAGTGGCTGGAGCTACGACTGCAGTCTGCTTGAACTGTGAGAGTAGTGAGAATCTTGCCCTAGGTCTTTACTTGACATAGAAAAGCAAGTGCTGGTTGATTTGTTTATTCCTAAGACTTAAATTCAGATATAAAACATACCCCTTTTGCCTTACATGCAGGCATTCCACAAGACTGTTTGACTTAAGGTAGAAAACAAAATACTTCAGAATATTGGTTTGCCAAAGTAGCTGTAACTGCATAAAAATAGTAAAACTATGACAGCAGGACCTAATCTGCAACCATCAGAAGTAGCTGAGCATAAATAAAAGCTCAGTTTTCAATCTCAGCTGGTGTCTCAATTTCTCCAGATATTCCCATCACAGCCATCCCCAACTGTCCCCAAAAATCTGAGAGCTGCAACTCCTCCCACCACGGAAGGAGGTGGCAGCTGGCTGCAGAAAGTACCAGGACTGTTAGAGGAAACCACAATATGAAAACCAGAGAGACGCTTAAGTACTCTACAGGTGCTACAGATGTACAAAACTCTGAAATATGGCACGGAATGTAGAGCTTGCAGATGATACAAAGAGCTGCATGAAAACCTATCCAAATGAGAATTACAGGTGCTAACAGTGTGGTTACTCCACTTGTCCCATGAACGAATGGTAACACCTCTCATCACTTCAGCCACAGACTTACCAGGAGAGTTACTAATCACTAAAGCTGCCAAGCACGAAGCCTGGTGCTGCTTCGGTTTGCCTTTGATGTCCAGCAGGACTCACTTCAGACACAAAAATCCATAGCCAGGACTGCAGGAGTACTCACCTGAGATAACTGCTGTTGAAGCAATAAAGACAATAAAAACCCCACTGTATTTAGCAGGATATTTTGCACAAATAATAAAATATAAAAACTATAATAAAGTGCCATTCTTGCAGTCCAGTATGGATGTTGTGTGCACTAGGTATGAAGACTGCTATCAGACTGGGAAAACCAAAGGAACATAGATCAGACAAATCAGTAGAGTCATAAAGATGATATCTGTGACACTACAGAAGATGTTCTCTGGCAAAAAGTATTCCAGTCTCAGCCAGCAGCTGAGATTAACTCCGGCCATTTCTGGCTACAAATCAAGCATAAGAGAGATGGGAACTACATAGGTGCCCAATAGAATTAAGAAAAAAACATCTTTGATCTCAAGGGCCTAAATATGTTTACATACACATATTGAGCATACATGCAAACGAGTAAGTGAAGGAGAAATCAGTTTTGTTGCAAACAAAAGCTTATGGCAGGTTATCTAAAAAAGAAAGGAGACTAGATAAATTACCAGAAAAGATGCAATAAAAGGAATTCAGCTTTTTCTGAGCTTGCCAACCAAGTTTCTGAAGTACATTGCTAACAGGATAAATTACAGAACTTCAGGTTTTATGTACAAAGTGACAACCTGGTCCTATAAAGAGACATAAACCATGTCTCTTTAAAAGAAAAATTGCTTTCAGTCTCAATGCCTTTCTGAAATGAAGCTTCAGTTAAAGGTTTTTCCTTTGCTGATCCTTGCTGTCATTGTAACCACATACCCCCTAAAGTCCTTTCTCAAGTGCTAGTATAAAATGGTGGGATCCCACAGGTTCATTTTCAGTAGGAAGGGAACCTGACAGCAGAGACAACAGAGGTACCAACACAGTGGTACTCCATTTAATTCAGCATTGCATCACATTTTGACTTTCATGAATGCATTCCTCTTAAAGCCCTGAAATTTAATAACTATGTTCACAACTGAAGCATGTGTACACAAAAACACTTATGAGTCCAAATGACCACCTGAAAACACTGTATTTCTGGGAGGTCACTTGCAGCTATGGGACAGAGCATGTAACCACTGACATGCAGGTCTCTCCTTAGCTTTGCAATGCGATGCAAGTAAAATGGCTCTCACTTTAAAGCAAACACAGCTCTCCCACCATTTGATCCATGAGATACACAAGCCCCAGGGCTTGTTATATTCTACACATTGGTAGGGCTAAGGTGTCCTGGGATGGTTTTCAGCCAAGAAAGTGCTTAAATTTTACACAGTTTAAATTATGCTCTGCAAAGATTAAATACATACAAAATGCTTTCTGTTTTGTTAGAAAAAGAAATAACAGCCCTTTTATTTTTGTTTGCTTATGTTTCTTTAAAATTTCTCAGATTAACTGAAGCCCCAAAGCCATTTCTTATGACATGAAATGTCTGGACCTGGATAGACATGGAGACAGAAATGGCCTGATGAGCACACAACTTTTATATTACTGAATAGCAGGAAATGTTATATGCAACACATAGCCAAATGGATGGATGGAACTGATTTTATAAAGAGTTACAAACAAAATAGTCCAAAATATTAACCAATAAACACATGCCTGGGTGGAAACGTCGTATTATAATATCACTGTAAAGATACTCAAACTGTTCAGGGAAGAAAAAAAGTCCAATTTTCCACATAACGTGAGAGTGCAAAGTTTTCTGATAATAAGATCCAAGGAACCTGTAAACCCAAGGCTCTAATTTTCTTATGGTGACTGTATAATATTTTGCAAAGTAAAATTGACTGAGATGGAAGCTATTTTGCATGGTACAGTGGCGATGGCTAACAAATGAGAGTTTTGTGGGCTGAATGTTAGTCCCCTGCCTCATCTGCCACCCCTAATGACAGCAGCCACCTGCTGTTTTATTGTCACAGCTGGAGCCGGTTCACACTCCTTGGTGCTGAGCTCTGCCCATGAGCGCCAAGCTCTCGCCTCGCCTCATTACTTTGATGAACTTTTTATGGTCAGCACCCATGAAGACCTCATCTAGGACTATACAACCTAGATCGGCTTCAGGGAGTGCTTCCAGCTAGCATGAGGTGATAATACACAGTGACACCACGGCTGCTACTGCCTGTCACTTTGTCAAGTCACTGTACTATACTTCTAGCTCTACAGGGCCCTCAACAGGTAAAACACCATGAAATTCTCTTATATAATAAAGGTCACTCTTTCTGTTTCACATTGCAATATAGAGATCATAACCTACTAGCAAAATTTAGCTTTTCAAAGACAGATATTAAAATCAAAATGTAACATGCTGTTTAATACATGTAACTACTGACAAGAAATTTCTACATTCCCTAGACATTAAACCTGCTGCCTTCCTAAAAGAATATCCTGGCATTAAAGAAAGCAACCATGAAAACCATATTAGGGCTTGATGAACACTATGGAATAGGAAAAAAAAAAAAAGATAATTACATGCATTTTACAAGAGAAGGACTGTTTCAACTTCAAGAACAGAAAGCACAGAAACAAAAATCAAGCCAGACAAATCAAGTTATTACCCAAATGAATCCACAGTGGAAAATGATATATGCTACTTCTCTCCCCCCACCAAGAACCCCTCCTCCCGATTATTAGATACGATAGTATATCAAATCAAGATAACAATGAAGCAAAGCCTTTTACATCTTTTTACTTAATCAGAGCAGCCTGTTACTATTTTCTCCTAATTTAAAAGAAAATATAATCATCCTTTCCCTTTCAACATTTTTTTGTACTAACAAGTACCCCAAATCTCCTGAGCCTGGATACAATTTTAAACTTCATCAGAAATTTTTTCACTGACGCATTTAAAGTGGACTGGTTCATGCTCTATGACTGGAATCTAACCCCAGGTTTACTTTCAGCAGTAGAATAATCTTTTTGTTGAGCTTTACATTTGCCCATATTTACATATTTCATTAAGATTAATATATGTGCTATTAATAATAATTCCATTAACATGCTGAAATCATCAAATAACATTTTGACTTTTGAATGGCTGTAGGCTATTATAAGCCTAAAACCCAGAACATTTTCAGTATTCATTGAGTAGCAATCCAGCTGATCAGTTTTGACAAATTCATGCAATGTTATAAGCCATTAAACTTCACTTAGTTTCATTTAAAAATTCCACCTACAAATAAAAATCAACTGTCTTTTTTTTTTTTTTTCAGTCAGTATGATTTCCAATAAATATCAGCTCCTGGTACCCTCTAAAATACACTGTGAGGCTTTTTATTTTATTGAAATGGTTTAAACACAGATTTTGAAATAATTTTTTTGAGACCACTCAAGATTCATCAAAGTTTTCCACTCTTCTAAAAGCTGAGCACCTGCCATACAGCCCGAAAAGTACTCAACAGAACTGGAGGACACACAGAACCTCACATAACACAGGCCTAAAACGTATGAATAATCCAATAAAATATAAAAGACACCAACATCTCTACCAAAACCATTTCAACAAGCACTTGTCTTCTGCACAACAAATTTAACAAGAGAACTTCTTGTGAAGCACAGTGATACATTGCTTGCATCCTTTGGAATGCCCAACAACAGAAGAGAAAATGGGTTTCAGAAGAAAAAGGAATTCCCTTCTTTTGACTAGATGATGTATCTGTCAAATACATAATTTGTAGGACTCATTTCATAGCCTTAAAATATCAAAGACACAGCTAAATCAGTGCAGAGTAAGACATTATGGAATGGACAAACTGCCCCAGTGGAACAATCAATGGTTTCAATAGAACAATCTCATAATGGTGCTGGTAATTAAATAACAATGTCTGAGAGACTTTCCCCTTTTTTTTTCTTCCATCAGTAGTGCGTCAGCCACAGTATACCTATTGCATGCTTTGTGACATGACATGCTTAAAACAGCTAAAACCTTTATCTTTTATCTATCTCTAATCCATAACAAAATCTAAAGCCATAGTTAGCTAGGTTTTTATTGTCCTGTTATAAAGGAATTTATTAGAAGATGCATGGTTATCCAGACTAGTTATATTTGCTGCACGCACGTATAAATATATAGAAATATTTCTCCTTTGCAACACTATGTTGCCTTGGCATTATGACCATGTTTTAGAGTTGCATGCTAAAATATAATTTCAATTTACCCAGCACTTACAGTTCACTGGTCTGTAATTCTTAACATCTCTCTATTTTTCACCAATTTTAATTTTAGTTGCTATTATTTAAAGTTCATTTTCCATGCCCTTTCAGTTGTGATTTTTTCCCAACATAACAAGAAACATCAGTACCATTTCTGATGGTGACTTACATTGGAGAAAGAAAAAACAAACTTTTAAATGAGAAGCTCTCAGAAAATCATCAGCCAGTGACAACTTCTGGTCAGTATTTAGATGAGCTGCATGTGAACAGAGAGTTTGGAGGTGACAGAATTTGTATCCAATCACTAATCCCCTGAGCCATTCAGTCCCCTGAACAAAACATTTCTATAAGCTGATCCCTTAACCCATCACTGGCAGCTCATGCTACTGCATTTCAACAGTAACAACAAAAGGGGGAACACCTGACGTTTTATATTTAAATCCCCACCATACAGAATGGTCATGTTGGAAAGTCCCCAGACCTCTTTTCTCATCTACTACATACAAGATCTGAAAACAGATCCTCCAAAAATAGGAATAGGCATATGAAATAATTTGGCTTAACATAAATATTCGGTCTTCCGTATTTAGAGGAAGCACACAAAGAAGCTTTCAATGTACACATTTTTCCTTGTACTAAACAGAAATACATGTTGATCTCAAAAAATGGCTAAACTTCTATGCCTACTGTTAAAGCGAAAAATATTCGTATGAAGGATATCAGAGACGTTGCTGAGGAATTGTTCACCCTTTAAAATACATTATGTCTGTAATGCCACCAGTGCCAGGTTAGGCAATTAGCCAGCTAAGTGTGAATAAGACCTGCCAAGAAGCTATTTTATTTTTGTCTAAGAATAAATGTGTATCTGTGAGCGGGTGTGTGTGCGTGTTCATGCATCGGTGGAACCTGGATGCTCATGCCAGGTTTTCTTATCACACTTTTCTGCCTCTTTGAACTTGTACATTCCTACAATAGAAATGGACATGTGTCTGCTGATAATGTCAACATCTTACATTCACGAGGAAAGATTCTGCCTAACTGGATCTGAAGCAGCCTTTTTTGTGTGTTCATTACCTGACCCTGTCTGATTACACAACACTAGAAGAGCCATTCATGGGAAGAACTCCAATACCACAACCACTTCTAGGAGATGTTAAAAGACAACAGATGCAGGAGAAATTAGCATCCAATTACAATATCCCTGGCTAAATGCTGTCCTACAAACCCCATTTTTCCATGTTATCTGAAGGAAATTCTCACTTCTCATAGCATGTCAGGTTCAATGGGGTGCTCAGAACATCCTGTTATCTCTTTAATTTAGATCTCATGCTACTTTAGACTCCTGTGCATCCATCTAGGAAATGCCACTTGGAAATACGAGTAGGTATAAAACAAATCTCATGCACTTTGCCTAGGACTACCACCTAGAAAGCCTGAAGACACAGAGTGAAAAATCCTGGATTTTCTTTTTCCTTTTATTTTCTGGAGGGGAGGGCAGATCCACCTGCTGCAAGCCTTTATCTTACTTCAATAGCGAAAGCACAGTCATTCCAAATAAAGATCCTTCAACAGTTTTGATAGAGTCATTCAAAGTTAAAACTAATGCAAGAAAGCTATACACAATTTACAAATCAAAATTGAACAGTGCTGAGTACAAGCAGAAGTATGAAAAAACCCTTTCATAACATTTCAGAATACAAATACTACCTGGCATTGAATCTAACTTCCTGAATACCTATTAGAGAACTTCACAAATCTTAGTACCAACAAGTCATTCAGAATTTACTGTCACACTAAGAAGACATTCTACTTATCAAGAAATGTGTTTAAACAGCCCTGATGAAAATTAGTGTATTTTGTAAAAATCTAAGTACATTTAGGGCTAGGGAAAGTAATTATGTAATACTACTGCCTATAATCAGGGGTTATGGAGAAAGGCCAGGTACAAGTTAGTAAATATGGTACTGATAATGAACTTCAAACTCATTGTTATTAAGACTCTTTTATCACAGCATTACATTAAATGAGGCACGTGAGTGACAAATGCTCTTACACAGGGATTTACAGCCAGGACTGCCATTTTTCCTAGTAAGTCCCGCCAGTCCAGAGAAGAGGAAAGCTGTTACTAGCTACAGCAAAAGTTAACCCCTAGATTTGTCAGAACATGCAACAACTGCTGTGCCTAAGAGTGAAGCATGTACAATAACACCCCATTACACACTTAAGATCTAGTTCACACTTGCTGTGCTTGTCGTGTCCCCAGCAGCTGTGTTGGAGAGACACCTGCCTGCAGGAAGGCCAACATTACTGATCAAGAGCTACACCTGAGAAAGGCTGTTTTACTAAATGCTATCAATTTCTCCAAGGATCCTCTCAGCTGGAGATGTTTAGAAATCAGATGCATCACCACCTCACTTTTCCTTCTTGTAGGACACAACTTGGAGCACAGAAGGGACCAACATCACCTACATATCTTTGCCCTTGATTTTCATACAGTCTGTGCCAAAGGGGAAGAATGGCTGCCACGCATTCATTGACAGAAGTGAACAAGCAAATTCAAATATTTTTCGGGTTAAAATGAAATCCCCTTTTTCAGCATTCTTCTGGTATTTTGCTACATATATGGCTGTAGCTCTTTATGGTTGCCAAAAAATTCTTTTTCTTATCACTTCGGTAAGCAGGAACACAGAATTTATTCCTACTATTTCATAGCTGCATCACTAAAAATAGGATTAGAAAACATTACGAAAGGATGTATTTCATTCCAGCAACAAGTTCAATTAAACTGAAAATAGTAATTTTTGAAAGATTTTAAAAGATTTGATATTTCTTCCCAATGTATCCTTATATTAATGCAAACCTACTTTCTCTGAAGAGAGCAAACAACTGTTGGTTTCACTCTATGACATATGATCTAGATACCAAGGTCTGATCACAATGTATTTATCACCATCTAGCATTTGGCTTGTATATGATGTCCACAGGCACTTGTAGTGATAGCTGTCAAACTGCATTCCACTTCTGGCATAAATGAGCATAACAACAAGGACAAGAAATGAAGTTCAGTATAGAGTAACAACACAGCCTGGAATTTAGCCCATAGTAAAGAAACAGTCAAATTCATTATCAGCCTTAGTGGTGGAGGTTCTTGCTTACAGTGGCAGAATATTTCAGAAGTCACCAAGCTTCATAGGGCTTGTTTCTACTAAAGGTGCTAAAAATTATTTTAGAGAAAAAAAATATCCTACTCCATTTCTTTCTCTTTCACCCTATCAGAGATGAGAAAATCTTAGTCAAGCACTGTATGTTCCTGGAGAAGAAGGTGTAAAAGGACAGGATCCACCCTCCTCAGATTTCAACTGCTTGTTCCAGTGCTATTTAAGCAAAAGTGCATTTCAAGTATTCTATATAAATCTTGCTCTCTTTCAAGAAATAAAAGGAGGACAGGAGGAACAGATTAACAGCAACCAAGTTCCTAGTTATTGTCAGACTTCCTCTCTGTATTCTACACATTTCATATTTTAATTTAATTTGCCAGTAACCATTTTTTCTCCTTGGTCTACTCACGGTCACTTTTCTAGTACTCCCTTTTTTACATCACTATTGAACTGGAGATATTCAAGTCAAATCAAAAAAATTTGCAAGTCTGCATCCATCTCTCAATCTTACTTAGAAGGAAACCATGATTCTCAGGTGAAAAGGTAAATTTCTAATCAACCCTTACAAATTTTATCAGTGACAAAGATGAGGTCGTTTTAGGGGTGGTGGGAAAACAAACCAAGCACCTAATCCCATAGCACAGAAAATAAGTGAATATTGTTTGGCCACGCATTCTGTTTCAAAAGGTACTGATAAGGAAAGCAGCCAGTAGCATCACCTACAACAGTATATGGCCCACTGGCACATGATTAAGCCAAAGTCCTTCAATTCAAACTGGAGGTTCATCTCCCCTTGACAAGCAAATGACAGAACTGACTCAGGTTGTTAATAGCACAGATAAAGTCTCCTATCCTTCACAACATTCCTGAAGAACAGAGATCACAATTAAAAAACAAACATACTAAGATTCACCTCTCTTCCTCAAATCATATTCTAAATAGATCAGTAAAATTATATACAAGTCAAGTTTCTGACACCTTTTTTTTTCCCCATCTTTTGTCATTCAGTGGTGAATACTTAACAGGTAACAGCAGCAACAATGTCTCAAACCAACCTTGGAACCTTATATAACTATCATTTTCCCCATGAGCCAAAAGCCACTAATTCCATTAGTTCCCAGGTAAGTAATGGATATTTGCTCCTGAGAACCTCTTGATTTAAAAAAAGAGGAAGATGACCAGGTGAAACCAGTCCTTCAATCAGCATCTGGTACCCAAAGTCAGTTTTATCTGTCTGATGAGTAGCTACACCAAACCCATGCAGATACACGTGAAGAACACCTGCTAAGGCTTCAGAGACAATCTGGTACAGAACAGTATAGTTGTTCAGCAGGAAACTGAGAAATGGAAAAGAACAATCCTAAAAGTCAGTGGACGGCATGCCAGGCAGAACACATCACAATTCTGAGCTGTATAAACAGAGACAAGTTAAAGGGCATCTAATCTTTAAATTCTCTAAATTAGTTACACTAAATCCTACAGTGGTTTAACTGTTACAGTAAATCCTTAAAATAAATATTATTCAGCAAAGGCCATGGCAACTCATGCTGTATTTGTAAAGCCCTGGCCACCTGGAATGAGATCAAACTCATTCTATATTCTTAGGAGCCTGTTCTAAAAAGTAAACTTTGCATTGTGCATACATGAGGAATATATTCACCTGAAGGGCTATTCATAAACAAATATGTAGTCACCTATGGCAGTGGCCACCACTAACTTCATTTTTCATCTTTACAGATAACAAATACTTCTGATTACTCAATACATATGTACATATGGATGCATAATTATATATCGATTAGGTTAGCTTTTAGCATAACACATGAATGTATTGAATTCCTCCAGAGTAACAGATAACATTTTTTAAAAACTACACCAACAGACCATTAGCATTACCAGTGGATTTATTTTCCCCAACAGTGCTAAAGATATGCAAAATTTTCATTTTTCAGCCTTGCAGAGTAAATGATTAACACCAGCTCTGCTCATTATCTTGCTTAACAAAACTTCTCTAAAAACAAATAAATCAAAAATGCCTCTAACATCCCTGAATAAATAAATTACAGACCTGTTCACTGGCAGCAATGATATTTTAAAAAGCTTGTGCAAGCTCATTGTACAATTTTATTACAAAACTGCAATTTATAACAAAACTGTCCACTTTTTTGTTTTCCAACCAGTTTTACTCAAAGTACCCTTTGCAACCTAAGAAACTTTTAAAAAGCTACATACCTGGAAACATTAACCCCATGTTCCAAATGTGTTACAATAGCCAAACAACAGTATGAGGAGAAGCCTCACTGCCCACTTTACAATGGCATTTGTAAAGAGAACTGCAGTTAAATGAAACTGCTGACAGGACATCAGATTTCCATCTATATGAATGCATATTTTATATTTCATATTAGAAACACACTTCTCAGAGTTTAGAATTACTTTTTTTTCTTTACACATGGACACTGAGGTTATCCTCTTTGGAAAAAAATCTTTACCTAAAGAAGGAATCTCCATTTGTAAAGGTTTAGTGAATTGCCTTCCTACCTTAGTCCCCATATTCAAAGGAAAAAAATGTTTCCCCTTTTTTAAATATATATACACACACATATATACGGGGTAAATCCAGAAAGCCTTGTCATCAAAACTGCATTTTGCTGTAGTTTATGGTCAAAATAGCCATTGCTGTGAGAAATGCACACATCAGAAAAACAATTCCCTCCTCAAAAGAAAGTATTGAAAAGATGTTTGTTCCCTCTTCAGAACAAAGAGCAAAACGAAACACAACCTGTAACGCAACCACAATAAAAGGAAACTGTTATCTGTTGCTAGCTCCCTACCAGCCCACAGATTTTTTCCTAGCATTAAAAAACAGCATGTAAATTAAGGTGACTGAAACATGCTTTCCGCGAGCAGAGTAATATGGTAGCTATTCATCACCTGAAGTCATAAAACACTAGGTCTTGTCCTTAGCATATTCTAATGAAGCCTATCATGCAAATGAGAGTGACCTTTTCTGTGCATTCTGCAAGTTCACATTTATGTGAGGAGTATATATAGTTTGCCAATACAAACTAGCCAAAGACTGCGTAATTACTGTAATCAATTAGTAGTTAGTGTCGCTCTGCTCATTTGTGGCTAATGTCAGCTAAACCATTTTTGAGAAAACCACCCTGACAGCCTCTTTCTGTTGTTTTTGTTGCTGCTGTTATTCTGCAACAAGAAAACAAGACACACGACACAAACTTCTCGACATGGAAGCATGATAGCATGGAAGCACGATAGCATTTTTCTAAGGTGTTTTCTCTTAAGGTGAGAAATAAAAATAAGACCCACTCCTGCAATGGGTAAAGATTCCCCAGTAAAGTTGAATATCCTTAAAATGACATTGAAGTTTTCCACCTGTAAAAATGAAACATTAATATTTAAATATTTAAATGAAGCACACTCTCCCATGAGGCAGTTCAGACCAAGTAAGAAAGACTTGGTAGAACTTAGGCACTCTTCTCAATGGATGAGTAAACAGGCCATACCCTCTGCTCAGCAACAGTCTATTTTGTAGACAGTTATGGATAGGAAACATTACTGGAGCTGGTAATTAAAGTAAAAACTAATACTGTCTCAGAAATGGAGAATTTTGTACTGGAAAATCATTTATCATGCCTTACAGTTCCCCACAACTGAAATGAATTATCTTCTTATTTAGCACGTCTATTTTATTCTACAATATTTTCCAAACAGCAGCCCACTTGCTGTTTTTCATATCAAAATTGAGTAGACACAAAGGAAAGTTATGCCTTTGCTTGAAATTAACTGAGTATATTGCATCTGATAAGAAAACAGAACTTTGAGACAAATAAGACTATACTGATCATGGGCTTGCATCCCTTTTACACTTGCACCCTTCAGAATGGTCACATCTGAGTGGTTTAGGAAACCAAAATCAACTCTGAAAAACCAGAACTGTATATTAGAAACAAAACCAGATTTGTGTCATAAGAAAACAATGGACATTACAATAATTCTATTTCCTGATTTTACAACTATGCTGAGAAATGTGAACTTTTTTTTTTTTTTGCTAAGAAACTACACTGTTAATGCAATGTTGCTATGTGTACCCAGAAACACTTGCACTTTATATACAGTACACATGTATAACGTGCGGCAGAACAGCTTCTAATGTCTTGCTGGTTTCTGTCATTTGATGGCTGTTATAATCAATTGTTTTTTCACTCATCAGAGAATACAGGAAAACATTGCTTTTCCTGATGAGAGAGTGAAGATGATTTTTGCATGCCCATATCTCACAGCTAACACTGTGAGCATTTCTGTTTTACAAAATATTCTTCAGTGAAGCAGCTGCAATGCACATAACATTTGGCCAAGTAAAGCATCAGATATAGAGAACCATTTATTAAAAAAACAAACAAACAAACAAACAAAAAAAAAAAAAAAAAAAAACAA
>NDXB01012887.1:133036-157456 GCA_002631895.1 Agapornis roseicollis | reverse complement strand
AAAAAAAAAAAAAAAAAAAAAAAAAAAAAAAAAAAAAAAAAAAAAAAACAACAGAAAAACCCCCAAACCTACTATCACATTCTAAAATTATTAACAAGTAAGATTAAAGAAAAATGTCAAAGAGTTACTCATGTGTATTATGACACAGGAATAAAGGTACCTGTGTATGGCACGCTAACATAAAGGTAACTGAACTGATCCAACTAAAGACAATGAAAGCTGAAACCTTCCTTGTCTTCACCCACATTGTAAGAATATTCTTTAATTGAAAACTAACACATTTCAACTGCAAAGGTGAAAAGAGACTTAATTTGAAAGTGCTTTTTCTTTTCCCCACAAGGTCTCATGAACTTCCCTGGAAGCTGTCACAATGGTGAGAGCAGCAAAGACAAGCGAGGGGCAGCGCCTGTGTTGAGAGGTGACACCCAGCAAAGGTTGCACCCAGAGCTGGTATGAGGAGAGCAGTACAAACCCCTCCTGATGCTTCTCCTTGGGTAGCCTGTTCCTGCCACAAAGTACAGTCAAGCAAGGACATTTTCATGCCAGGGCTGCAGTGTGGGGCAGACACGGGCTGGCTACTGCACTCAACCTTTTCCATCTCTTCCCCTCATTTGTCCCACGCTTGAAGGTAAATTACTCGGAATCCAATTCTGAGCACACCAAAAATAGTTACATTCCCTCCAGTTTCACTAGGAGCAAGACTTGGGTGGATTATTCTGGTTTATTCAGCCATAAAATGAGAATACTACTTATCTGCAGCACTGGAAAACTTTTATTTAGCCTTCTTAGTAAAAACGCTTTGAGATATCCCAAGGAAAGAAAACAAATCAGGGAAAAGAAAAACAATCTGTTCAGCAAGAAAGTAGGTACTGGGGCACAAGCTTAGCCATAAGTAACGCTAAAGAGAGTGGTTCATGTTCCGGAAAGCATTTGGAAGAGCCCTAAAGAATACTGACTTTTGAGCTAAAAAAGAAAGATAAGCCTAAAAATAATAAAAGCATTTGTTTCCATAGTGATTTTTTGGGGATTGGGGGGGGTGGGGAGGGGTGGGGAACTAATCAAATCACAATCAGTAGAGTAACACTGAAGATGTATTGGTTTACTTCTGTATAGTGCTGCAGCCAGGCAACTCGTGCAGCATCAAGCATATCTGAGGTGTCAATGCTGACACGGCGCCCAGCAGTAGGAAGATCGCTCTTTTCATTCTTGTCAGAGCATGCCGCAACGCGGGCATCTGACAGTTACTGAGAGGGACGACGGGGAAGACGAGAGCACGGGGAAGCAAGCAGCGTGCCCAGAGAGCCTCGGGCTGCATGGCAGCAGCGGAAAGGCCTCTGGAGCCGTCACCTGACCGGCGCCCATGAAAAGGCAAGCAGGGGTTGCTTCAGAAAACAGAAGACTCGCCGATCACTGCTGATCCACCGCGGGACGATGCCTTTATGATAAACACTCACGACAACTTGCGACCAAAGTGCTGTTACAACACTAATTGTCCATGAAAGCTGACCTGCAGCAAAGCAGCAGAGTTCAGTTTCGATAGGCCCGGCTCAAGAGTACGAACGTGATTGAGGATGACAGGAGACATCCACGCATCAAAAATCTCTGAGACCGGCTGACGTGACTTTGCACACTGTAAGAAAGCAGTGGAAATCCTAGACTCCTGGCTCTTTGTCAGGAAGGCAGAAAGGACCGCAGGGGTGGCATTTTTTAGAGCATCTTTCCAAACTAGCATAAGCTTTGCCGGGCCTCAAAAAGCATGGATGGATGTCTTTTTTCTCCATGATGTTCTTATCGTTACGTCTTTAACCAAGCATAAATCCCACACAGTTAATGACAGAAGATTGCATTTTCTCATCTCAAAGCAATGTTCCTCCTTAAATTTCTAGATATTTTCTGATTTTGATTCAAATGAACGTTTTTCTTCCTACTTTGTTTTAACTCAGCAAGTGCCAGGAATTGCAGCTTTCTGGTGTAAACCCCTTGCAGAAATGCTGAAAGTGTGTCAAAGCAACCAGGAACCATTTTTCTTCCTGCTCTCTGCTGCAAATATTTGTTTCAAGTGCATTTTATAAAATAAAAGGATTGTAAAATAAAAAGCAAGAAAATCAACAGTAGAGATAAGGTTATGCATTTGAGAAGGCCTAAATATCTATATTTTAAGTATGAAAAAAACTACATTGAAAGAAAACATAAGAAAAACTCTAAAATTTTAATCATGAGCAACATAGAGTGATTTTACTGTTTTACTATTGCCATGATGTTGCAGATATTTGAATGATTAGTTTGAAAGGAAAGCTTCAGCTTTATTACACTGTAATTTACTACCACTGCAGCATTTCAGGCTTTTTTAATAAGCTGATAATGTACATTAGGCATCTTTCTACCACTGCAATGTAAAATCACAGTTTGTAATATTAAATGAACTTTCTTATTATCTCTTATTAAAAATAGTGTAGACTGAACCCAATATTTTAAATGATAATTTTAGCAGTTCAACTTTTGAAAGTCTACGAAGAGGACAAAGTACAAGAAACCAAATCAACCCTGAATCCTATTTGATAACAATAATGTCGAACCAAATAAACAGTTAATCTTGTTTAACTTTTGAAATGGTTCAATGTTTAGATTGACCTAAATATAAAGTTTAAAATTAAATTGATTAAAAATTGAACCAGTTTAATTATTCAAAAGATTTCAAAATTACCCATTTTAAATATTGAACAGATTGAAAATATTAATTACAATGCAAAAAAAATTAGAAGTATGACCCAAGAGTAACATAAAACACATGTATGTAGAAGCTCAAGAGGTAGGAGGGGTTGGGGTTTTTCATTGCTTTTGTTTTATTTTTAAAAGCAAAGGAATAACAACAATAAGCTACTGGAATTTCATAGAGATGATAGGACCAATAAAATACATGAGGTGATCAAGGACCATTAGAACACTTAGCACAGGAAACCAAATCAAATTGCTTTTTTTTGGAGGTAGTACATTATAAATTAACACTAAATCACCCAGTCTGTTGGTTGTGCCCCCTCAAATTTCTCCAATCTGGATATTTCTCAAACACTTCCTTCTTTTAAACAAACACAGACACACACACTCTCACATAAGAGAGTCTTCAGCATCAGTTTGGACCACTAGACAGGTGAAGTGGGTCACTGCGGTTATTTATTTATTTAGGATGGCAGATGACACACATCATTCAGACACAGAGGGGTTGCTAAGTTGGAAGAGAAGGCTAGACATAAATTATGTTTATGTTTATCTACATAGCTCTTCAAAAGGAAAAGTAAGTTTCGTATTGTTCCATGCATTTAAGATATTTATTTTAAAGCATGAAAGTCTATCATGACTTGGTAATAAGGCTACTATGTCATTTGTCAGCACAGAATGCAAGGTTTGAAATGAACCTGGTATGTTGGTATTGCTACAATTAAAATCCAGTGCTACTATTCATTTATTAACATATATAGAATACTGAAATAGTTTCCTACCCCTATACTTATGGGCAAAAAGGCCTAAGACCTCAATGACAACCACTGTAACAAATTCTTGAATTTTAAAAAGCTGCCCAGCTTTAAACATCAATTATTACTGTAGAAACGCAAGAGCCTTGACTCACACAGCCTAAAATAGAAACTTCTTTTCACTATATAACCTTACTAGACTAAACACAAAATATTCTGCAAGGACACATACAGACTTAAATACTTTTTCTTATTTTTCCCCATATTAAAAAACATTCTTTATCATTCATTTAGCTTAGCATTTTTTTCCAGAACTGATAAATTATTTGGTAGCGTATACCATTGTTCAAAAACACTCTGTACAAGAAGTAGTAAAAGAAATAGAACCCGTGCTTGGCATTTCTGTTACAAGTTAAAATAGTCTACCTGCAATCAGTGCTGAGCTTATACACTATTAACAGACAAAGCAAAAGAAAGAGTTTGCAAGAAGATACATTCAAGAAGGAAAAAAAAAAAAAGAAGACATGCCATAAGTGGGACATCAAAAACAAGAGTGCAACCATTGAAAAGAATAAGCATGCCAAGTACAATGAAGGTGCTAAGCTTGCTGCATAGCAGAAATCAGACATGAGATGGACAGAATATAAAAACAAAAGCACTCCTTTCTAAATCTTCTGCTTTTTTTTTTTTTTTCAGGAAATGTAGAAGAGGATACAGCAACTCTTTCTCCTTAAATAGAGGGGGGAAATGGGCATTTCTAAGTATGAAGAGAGGCTGGGGACACTACATTTGTTAAACTGTTTAGTTTATAAATGTGATGGGGAATTTGGCCATTTTAATAGTAATTAAATACACATGTATATATACACATACACAGTCACTGCACAGCTAGCTGGTGGAGACGCTACATGGAAATAATGATGAAAATACTTAAGACATGCATACCTGCCCTTCTTCCTAAAATACAGATGTGCTTTATAGCAGGAGGACAAGTCTATAGTTATTGTTCACCAGGCAGCAGGATCTTAAAGACAGAACATTACAAAGCAAACAATAGTCTCACTTTTGTGATAGGCACAAGCCCGAAACCAACCCAACTGGTTTCCCAGTGCCACTGCTAATGCAACCATATTCTCCAATTAGGAATGACACAGGCAGCACCTGCAGTAAGCCTGGTGTTCCGCAGGACACACGGGCCTTGTGCTGCTCCTTTCCCACACACTCTTCACCATCCTTGCATCCCCAAAACTGCTCACTTGGCCAACTAGTCAGAAGGATTAGTTTGCTGATATAACAAGAGGCTAAGTTCTTTTTAGCCTAAAAACTAATACTAAGATCCTCCAGCTTACCTTCCAGCTTTCCAAGCCACATTTGACAAGAAGAGGCTGGGGGTGTGACCATGTGGCTAGGACAGCACCCAAGGTCAGATCAGCTCTAGTTTCAAAGCCCTTTAAAGACTGTGATCATAACAGACCCCTGCTTTAGAAGATGCGCTCTTTTATATACCAATTTCATTCCATGTCTGATTTTAATGAGGTTCTAGGTCATCAATTACACTACAAATAATAGCCTTAAAAAGAACACAATACCCAAAACCTGTCTCCAAACTGCAATCCAAAGATTTGAAGTTCAATCCAAAAAAATGACAGAAATGCCTGTTTTAGTTGGAGCCAGGCTGTTTGTCCTGGGTTCAGCAGTTGCAGTCAGTTTTTTCTCCTCCTTAGTAGCTGGTGTTTTGACTTAACCCAGGAACAAGGCTGATAAGACCGATGTTTTTGGTTGTTGCTGAGCTATGTTTGCCCTGACCAAGGACTTTGTGAGCCTCATGCTCTGTCAGGGAGGAGGGGAGGCCGAGAGGAAGGAGGGACAGGACCCAAACTGACCAAAGAGGTATTCCATACCATAGCACGTCATGCCCAGGAGGTAACTGGGAGTTACCCGGAAGGAGGGGGAACTTCCCGGTCGGGCTCGTTTTTGGCAGGTGGTATCATACACTCTTCCCTTGTTTTCCTTGTCGTTATTATTATTGGTGATAGCAATAGTGATTTGTGTTATACCTTAGTTACTGGATTGTTGTTATCTCAACCCGTGGGAGTTGTATTCCTTCAATTCTCCTCCCCATCCCTCTGGGAGCGGGGAGGAAGGAGGGGAGCGCAAAAAAGGGGGGGAAGAGTGAGTGAACGAGCTGCGTGGCTGAGTTTAAACCACGACACTGTTACTTCCCATGGATGTTCATTCCCACTACATGTGTTTTCTATTGTCTAAAAGACATTAGCCTGTTTTTCCTTCTTGTTATAGTACCCCTATGTTGGTTCTACCCTATATATTATTATTATACATTATTTATTATTATTATTATCAGCCAGACCACCCTGTACAGCTCAGATACTCTTAACCACCTGCCATTTTCAACAGCCACTATACAGAAAGTATCAGAAGTGTAGTTTAAAAGTATCCTTAATTACGAAGTGCTTGCAAACACTTAATATCATCATTTATTCTTAGGGATGCAGTCTTTCTAACCTATGATATCCATTGATAATTCTAACAAATGCTCAGTCCATAAATATTTAATGGCCACTTGTGGGTAGTTTATGCTTCTGTCTTTGAGGTTGACCTATTCTCAGGTTTATTAATTGGAAAAGGCTTACTTTATCCTAAATATGGTATGCAAATTTACAGTATTTGAGATACACATAGTGGAAATCAGATCATTGTCTCACACAAACAAGGAAAACACATCTTTCACAGAAAAAAAAAAACACAAATCAAGTTAACAAGGGACAGTTTATTTTGTATGATTTCTCAGGCCTTCAAACAGAAGACTGGTTGACAGATGTCTCCATCCTAAACAAGCCAACAGCAGTTTAATTGTAACTCAATGGTTGCTACCATTCCTGTGTGCGTAACAAGCTCCCTCTTTCCTTTTAGTGTGGGTTTTACCTGGCTGGTTTGAAGTTAAATCCCTCCTGCCCATAAAACCAGTTACCACTACAGCGCATGCAATTGAAGCATCTTACTAAGACATGAGATCCCAAAAAATGAAATTAATTTGAAACAAAGAGCACAGCTGAGGATTATAACATAACCTATGGGAGGGAAAAAAGAACACCTTTATTTTGTGTACTGAACCACTCCCTGACTGGTCTTTACAGTCTCACTAACCATGAGAGCACATGCATCAGCAATAGCTTACACTTCTATGCCAAAGATCCAGCAGTTGTGTGGTGCTGCAACCCCATCACCTCAGTGGAATAAGCTTTTATACTAAATCTGAAAGCATATATAGTCCCTGCAAGGCCTTCAGCTGAGCATTTGAAATATGACATTCACTGTTACAACAATAGAAATATTGACTGTGTCAATAAAAACTGCTGTGGAGCTCACCCACAAAAACTGACCATTTGCCATTAAAACCTGTTACTCTGTAATGATCTATTACACAAGTACTGTGCAATTCTAAACCAAAAAAGAGCATTAAATTACATTATTAAGGTTGTAAAGTCTAGCACCTAGTGCTTGGGAAACTCCAACAGAAAGATAGCCCTTGAAATCACAACCATTGCACTGCCCACATGAATCTTGCTCTATAGCTACAAAACTTCCAGTATTTTTCCATATTTATTTTCAGTTTTAAAGAGGAATCCAATTACTTCAGCTTAAAAACATTCAGAAGTATGTCAGTATAAAACAGATACCCACATTTCAATGGAAGGGAGGTATCAAAACCCAGAAAATTTAATTCCAAGTTAAAGAAAATGAAAGCAGAATATTTTAATACAATGTGCCAAGGCATTTAAACACAGGCAGGCCAGGTATGTTTAACCACAATACACACATTATTACATTATATATACACACTAGGTGATAAATAGTAGCGACACCTATCAAAAAGAAAGGAACAACTTTTCCAGCTACAGGACTGCAATCTAAAAGTTCAGGCTACTGTATTTCAGTCTTTCTCAGAATACAATGCCTCTAAATACTTGTTTTATACATATACTGCATAGCATTAAAGTACCTTGCAATTCTGGTTAAATAATTTCATTTCTTTAACTTGAAAGACAAAGAAATGAAAACATTGGATTTACCCAGAATAATTTCTCAATTTCACCTGAAACCTTGTAAACTTTCAAACCTCTTCTACATTGAATGTTAAGAAGATGGAGTTGCTCCTGCTGCTTCATTAATGAGTGGACACCTTTAGCCTGCATGCCAGTGTAGTATCAGACCACAAGGCTATATTCCTTAATGAAACTCTACAGCACCAGACACCATTACCATGTGCAAGACAGAAAATACAGTTAGCATCCATTATCATCATTCATCTACAGAATTCCTGGATTAAAAAGTGGCATGGCTGAACAGCTACGCTACATTTGTAACACAGTTTTCTTCTTTGGCAGTAACCGGAATGAGCTACCTGTGAGCAGTACATTAAAGTGGTATCTCCAGCAAAATAGGGGTTGTCCACCACTCTTCACTATTAGAGCTTAGGCACACAAGAGCCAATTACTAGTGTGCTTTGGCAGCAGCCCAGGACACTAATTTGTAGAGGGGTTTAACCTGAGGGGCACAGGTTAATCTTGGAACCTAATTTGTGTGTGTGTTAAATGCAAGCTCCTTGCGGCAGAGGCTGTGCTTTCAGCCTTTGAAAATCGTTTCTGTAATGCAGATGCAACCTGCAAACAAAACTGATAATCTAAGGTACTAAGACACAAGCAGATTGCCAGTTGAGCCAATACAACTATGAGGAGTTGAAACCTTCCAAGCCATCTCTATTAAAGCTGAACTAATTTCATGAACTTACACAAACTCTTCCCTTACTCATATCTGCATTCTACATGATGAAAATATATGCTATTATTATTAATCCGTTCACTTAGATAGCATTAGTCAGTGCAAGAGAAATGTTCATAATAAGCGCAAATGCAGACATACTGAGATAGAGGTACATTTGCTTATTGGAGGCCAGAACACCGTGTTACCAGGATTCTTTTACGTATCTAGGTAATCCTGGAAGCTGAAAATTCTTTCAAAAAGTTCTCTTGACACTAAACAGATCTTAAACTCAAGGTATGTTCCATAACCATAAGCAGTATTTATTTTTCCCTCATTAACCAAATAGAAAAATAATTAAAAGAAATTAGTCTTTCACTCCTTTTCACTGGTAGCAAATATTCTAAAAAGAGGGAAAGCCCCAAATCACGAAAGTGAATGGGGTCATTGTCATGATGGCAATTAAATCATTCAAGACCGGAACATCCTTACCCAAAGGCAGGACTATCTTCATACAGGGATATTAAACTTCTTGGCATTTTTGTTAACTTCATCAAAAACTTTAGAAGCATTGCCACATCTTCCTTTCCCCTATTTACTTATATTAATACTAACAAAACAAAACATTTTGAATGCTAATATCTTTTCAGAGCCCCACGTTTCAGGTAACTTGTAGGCAACATGGCAGATGAAAAAAAAGCAAGAGCTCTAACAGCACTATTTAGCACATGGTTTTCACTCTTTGAACTTTGTGACTTCTTTGATTTTCTTTCCTCATTATGGTCACATTCTCTTAAGCTGATACATTCTGTATGCAGTACAGTAATTCTCCTTTTATATACAACACTGGAAACCTTGGAATTATGCCATTTTCATTTGTGCGAGAGCTGCAGAGGCAGCCTGTCTTTAATGCATATTTTCTCTTGGACAGTGGAAGTTTTTATAAACCAAAAACAAAGCATAAAAAAAATTCTAGTAAATATTTAACTTCTCTATAATGGTATAAAAAGGCAATACTTGCAATATTCTTGTCTTCTGAAAGCTAAAGGATGAGGCCCATTATACCTACTCAACAACATGCGTTCTCAAGGAGGCAAGAGAATGAAGCAAGCCTCTGTGAGTTTAGCCAGAACCATATTGGACTTTATGGACATAAATAAACTGAAGTCAGAAGGAAATAAAATGTGTAGTCTAAATGTATTCTTTTTTGGTTTCATCTTTTTTAGGAACTGGCACCCATGTTGAAAAGGGAGGACAGAGAAAGCAATTTTTTGAAAGTTACTTTGCAAACTCGCTAGGATAGGCAGAGCTTGTACTACCTAAGTACTACTCCAAATAGTTAATGTTGCTGTTAACAGATGATGCCTGTCAGAAAATCACAGATGCTGATGGACCTTGCAAGGCTGCTTATGCTTCATTCTTCCTGGAATGCAGAAAGAAAATACAGGAGACTGCACTATCTTTCAACTGCTAATTTTTGTGGAACCAAAAAGAGATGTCAGTTCAGTTAATTGTGCAGAAGAGTCTGTCTTCCCTCTCCTTTCTGCCCATGAATAACAGAGCAGTTAATAATATTGACATTTAAACCATCATCATTGGGCATCTGAATTAACACCTCAGAGATGAAGAGACAAGTTCACACCTTTCAAATCTACTGTGCTAAAGGCACTTCTGTAGACATCCTGTATCACTTACACATGGTTAATACTTCTAAGGCACCATAAAAGCTAACAATTTATTTTTTCTTAATAAGAGCTATGACAGTGAAGAGCAAGAAAGCCGTTGAGAAAGTATACTGTAGTGTTATATAGCAATATTGTTTGAATTCAGCACAGAATCTGGTCCTTCTGCCACAGGAAAACTTTTGCCCTTTTTCATGAGGTTTTCACTGGGGTTTCTATCAGTTGTTGGTCTATATGACTATAGACAGTTACTTTTCAAATAGCAACCATTCTAAGCAGCATAGTACACAATAGCTAACCAATAATTTGGAAATTGGGGAACATTTTTCTTCCAGCAGCTGCTTCCTCCATAGGTTTATCAGACCTCACTCAGACATTCAACCAGCTATTACATGGTTGTCTAGTGCTAACAATTCCACCTTTTAAATACATCCAACAGTACAAATATTGGATGGCAGCAAATGCTATGGTCATCGGAATACAAACCCTTAAGCCACCCTGGCTAGATCTGCAATGGCACAATGCCATAGTTTGCATTCAATCAATTTGCAAATCCAAAGCAAGGTTTGTTGCTCGTAACAGGGTACATTATAAAGGTATTCTACTAGGGAAATTAGCCACATGGTATATTATGGATGGCGCAGCATCAAGGAACAGAGTCAGCTGAGGTTACTCCCCACAGCATTACACTGCATGACATGAACACAACCTAAAAGTCATGAATGAACAAGGCATAGTGCTGATCTTGTGCAACTTAAATCAGACTTTTCCTGGCACCTTTTTTGTTCCTTCGGGGGCAACAAGGTTTCTGGAAGACTTTTAGCCTACCTCAGGTTGAGCTAAACCCTAACCTAACCTATAAAGGAAAAGATGTTTGCACATTACAGCCAAGTTTTCCATATCTATGAGGTTTACCTGGCTGAGGTGATCCTATCTCTTCCTCTTGACAGCAGTGGCTATACCACATCACTTAGGTTTTGGTGGCATTTTAGATTTAAAACCACACTAGGATATCTAGTTCTTCCTCTCTTTTTTACTTAATTAATTCTGACTCTTCACCTGTTTTCCATTTCATATTCCCAGAGCCATAAACAGTAAAAAATTAGCTCTTATTTGCACCTAATAACATCCTCAGCTGAGAAGCTTATACTGGAGTCATATTTGCTTGAGAGATACTGAATCCCCTTGAGACTGTCTGCAACAGATATTATCCCTTTTAATTTCCAATTCTTTTTATCACAAACCTTTCTCTATGCTATGGGACTGTGGAGATTACACAATAGGTGCTCTAAATAGAAATGCTCCAAGATCCTTAAATCTCCATCTCCATCTCAAATTGCTACTTAAAAGCCAGTCAACTTTGAAGAGTTTTTGTAACAAGGAATGTATCAGTGAAGCAAGCAGTTCCAGTTTGAGTTACCTATCCCTTTAAATTCTGTATACTATCCATTTATACGCATAATGCTGACTGAGAACTATACTCTCTGCTCCTATCATTTTTTCTCTGCAGTCTTAAGTGGGGTCATCTCCCTTATCACCAGGGAATCAATGCCAGGTTACTGTGCCATCAATTTAATTGAGGGGAGGGCTGCTTAAAGCATCTCACATTTCCCATCGAACATAATGGGATTCTGCGTCCTCCTGACCTGTGATGGTGAAGGGACCTTCCCCAGGTGAAGGCCTGACCCAAAGCCCAGCCACCCCCACCCCAAACCACACTGTCCCCTGCTCCCAAACACCAGGGGTCTTCGTTAATCCTCCCTGTCAAAGGCAGCTAGGAGACAGAGGGGCTTCCAAGATAAACACTGCCTTCCCCATTAAGACACTTAAATAGCATTTGAGAATTTTACCAGGCACATGCTCTCCAGGGCATTACATGCGTTTAAGAAATGTTACTATGGGGGAAAAGGAAGGAAAGAGCATCTAGGTTTCTAGACACAACAATTGTGGATTAACAATGAGTTTTGTTCAGTTGTTTTTAAATACGTGGCAAACAGACATCTTTCCAAAGGTGATGCTCAGCAATCCTGATGGCTGCTGTCCTCAATGTAGTTTTGGAAGTAGGCTTAGGACTTCTCTGGAAGAGTGGAGGACAGAGCTTTCCTACCGCTGGCTCTCACCAGCTGCCAAAGTTTTGGAAATTGCAGATAATGCTGTGTATTGCTGCAGTCTCATTTGTGGCACCAGCAGAAACCACTAGACAGCTTCCGAAGAAAAAGCTGAGAGCATCAGAAGAAGGAACATCACAGATTTATTTGTATAACTGGTATTCATAGGAATGTTAGGAGTTTGCGGTCCTTTTTGCCTTATTCCCCCTTCCTTCGATATATCCAACTGATATTGGTAAGAAGTACAATCATTTTCAGCATCTTATGCAATGACATATATATGAAGTGTGTATTTATATATATATTTTCCATGAGGAAAATACACCCTCCCACACAAGATAGCAAAAATATAAACAACTACAGAAAGAACAGGATTATTATTCCAGTATGGAAACAGATATCTGCAAAGAAAACACACAGAAAGATCTATACAGTATTTTTCATACCTATTATGGCTAAAATAACTTCTATTAAGACCAATCTTCCCTCTTCAATGACAAAACACAAGCTAAGTTCAAAAAGCACGCTTCAAAACATTGCCTGGTGGCCCCTGAGAATTGAACACAGATAGTCTTTCTTTCAGGTGCAGCACATTATCCGATCAACACAAACTCATTTCCATAAGAAATTCTAGCCTCATCATGCAACCTTTGTGTTAATTTAAAAAACAGTCCTTGATTTTGAAATAAAGTTGAAAGTATCGTGTCAGAACAAAGTGAAAGAGGTATCATTAGCCTTCAAATGTGACAAATAAGAGAGACACAAACAAGTGTCAGGATAATTAAAAAGGCATTGTTCACTTTTTAGAAGAAAAAAAGCGAATTGCACAAGAAATATTAAGCTAACAAAGAAAGAGCAAATATGAGTAGAAAAAATGACAGTTATCTGCAAAATTCATAAATGTGTCTTTTGTATAACCGTAATGATCATATTTTATGCTGTCACTTTACATTTAATTGCTCACCCTGGTACTTTACTTCATAGAAGCCATCAGTACCCCACAGAGCCAGATGCTGAATTGCAAAAAAACATACTGTGACCACAGACTTATAGGAAAGTAACTTTGCTGAGCTGTGGTGTATGACAAGTTAATTTTTGCAATTATACTTTTTCCAAGAATAAATGAAACTGCAGGTCATTACTATTCTATATCATTAAAAAGAGGCAGAAAATGTTCTTGATCATAAAGGCCTCAAACTCATTTTTTCATTACTTTGACATATGAAAGCAACTTTTCAAGCTGCTTTTCCTCAATGCAAGTTAATGAAATAAGCAGCACCTCAGCTGAAATATGTAAACATCTTGATACATTAAGAAGCACATAACTAGACAATATTGCTATTATTACACAATGCTAACCCATCATGTGTCTAGCAGGACAGAAATGTTATATGGGCTATGCTTACTCCCAGCTGTTAGCTCTGCTGTATTACATTACATGTAAAAGTTCTGAAGAGATATGTTTGCCCAGTTGTCATGAAGACTGAAATTGTCCCCTGTTCATTCATCTTCCTGTGAAACATGAAATGTTCTTTAAAAAGAACTGAGCACGAGGATTGTCCATCACTGTAAAATTGTCTGTGCAATCAAACAGCATGAGGGCAGATACCATTACAACATACGCAATGCCTGTTTCCTGCATCTCTGCTTATACCATCCAAAGAAAGACTAACTAAGAACTCAAAAGTTGGGTGGTTCTTTGAATTTCAAAATATATACTGAACATGGAGAGCTCAGAACTTTCCAGAGCATTCTTTCTCACAAAATTCTTTTCATTGTCTTCCTAATTGCTTTATTTTCCCATCACCAATACAAACTATAACACTCCAAGTGGGGAGAAGAGATTCTGCTTTCCAGACAAAGAATATATTTATTAAGACAAAGAACAAGAGGAAAATGTTCCAAATGTCATTGTATCTGTTTGTAATAAATGTCAAGAACCTTTTAAAAATTGACTACAGAGCTGACAAGAGACAACAAGTTGACAGCCGAAGAACTGGAAATCCTCAGCTCACCCACTGAACAAGTGAATACAGTGACACCCAAACAAAACAAAAACCCCAAACCACACAGTTTTTCAGAATCTTCTCTACCAACCCATCCAATCCTTAATAGTACAGAGTGAGCCAAATACATCCTTTGTTGCCACACCCTTAAGTACATATCCTAAATGAAGAGTGATTAGTTACTTCAGTTTTCTCTTCTGAGAATGAGGGAGCAGGGACCAGTAGACAGGTAATGGAAGAAACTGTCCAATAAATCCTTTGACTGAGATTTTCAAATTCATGGATCTAGAGACAAAAATCAAACTGATTTCTTAAAACAGGCTGCATGTAACTTCATACTCTAACATTGTCCAGGTCCTAGAGCTTTCCTTCCAAATAGGAGCCTTACCGATTCTAAAATTATTTATAAATATTAGAATTTGATAATCAGGAATAACTCTCTCTCATTCTCCATTCAATCTCCTTTTGTGGCAGCCAAGGCTGCCTATGCATGAGATTCTCTCTATTTATATACAGGTTCTGCAACAGAAGTTTCACAGTGTTTCCACAAACATACAACAAGCCTTTAAACACACTTGCTATCAAAAATTAAACATTGGACAAACATTGTATTTAGTAGTTTTTCTCTTACTTAGGATACTAAGACTTTCCTACTTCAAGGAGGTATTTTTATCAGGAAGAAGAAATTAGAATTACAGAGAAGAAAAATACATGGTTTGAACTGCATACCACTGCATACAAGTCTTCTATAGAAGAGAAACACTATCGAATTAATTCTGTGCAGCTACAGAATAGGAGGAGGTTGTCCATAGGCAGACATGGAACCAAAAAGCTTTTAAAATCTCCAGTGCCACAATTTTAATCTCAATGCATCCTATTTGCAAACAAATCATTGCTAAGGAAATAAAACTTCACTATTGTGAATGAAAGAATAATATTAAAATATAAAGTACTTAGGAAAGAATATATGTCTTCCCCTGGACCACCAATTACTTTGCTGAGAATTTATATATGCAGCATGGAACTTCTTTTTCCAATTTTTTTTGTTTAACAGCATTTTAAAATCATGCAGGATGAGCTATACTAAGCTTTCTTTTCCCACAAGTAGAAAAAAAAAAAAGAGAGAAAACAGACACTTGGCTATTTTTAATTTAACAATTATTTATCAGAATTCCTGTTACAATCAACTTGAGACACTGCAATCATACTTAAAATACAACAAGAAAACAGAAATTTGAAGCAAATCCATTTACACACTAACCACCAGCAGCTTAGCACCTGCATAACCCAACAGTGAGGAAAGCCAACACGTGTTCCCTTTCTGCTTGGAAGGCAGTATTTAGGAAAATGGCAAGCACCTGATGCTGCTGTTGTGAGGTTACTTACATAAGCAAAGATATGGTAAAATAATCTTGCCTCTGTGCAGACCTTTGTGAACTTGTGAGCTTTAGCAGAGCTCAATGCAGAGACATGGGATTACCTATGCAGAATGTTTCAGAGTCAGGGCTTAACATGTGAAGGATTAAAACCTACCTACCATCTCTCCCTCTCTTTCACTGTCAGCTTCCATCTGTATTCATTATTTTCAGTGTAAGACTGCTTTTGCATATCCCACAGTATACATACGTTTTATTATATGCATGACTAGAACAAAAAAAAAGAGTATTATTGTAAGAAAGATTGCTCAGGTTTTTTTCTGAACCCTCTCCAACTCCCTTTCACCTTCCAACCAAAGGCAAATAATTATCAAATTTAAAATAAAACACCATTAAAGCTCTTGCTCACAACACAATATTAAAGCCACCATGCTGCAGTTCAATATATGATTAGAAGCAAAATGAAAGCATTTGTTAAAATGTTTTTTATCATGTAATATAAATACAAAAAGTAGCAGATGCTCTTTAACTGTTAAATATGGATTTTTCATATCTGGTACACAATTTACTGTCACAGGCCCTTTGGTGCCACAAAAGTATTAGTACAGCTATTAACTATTTAATTCTTTAGCTGACACTGTGTTTTAGGAAAAGGATTTAAATAATTTACTTCTACATTCTACCATTCAAAATTTGCTGCTAGGAATTCATGCAACGAAGTTGTAGAAAAAAAACACATGACGCTTGTTGATAGTGATATAAGACAGGATTATTATAAAAACCAATTATATCTTTTCATTCTCTTTTGCTTAATTAAAGCAAGAAGAATCACTATCTTTCTCAGCAGTAATCATGTGGAAGCTGTATAGCACAGATACAGTAATTAACTTAACCTTATCACTTAACTCTATTGGGTCATTCAAGTGAGGCGCAGTATCAGAGCTCAGAATCAATGCTGTACTGCTAACATCTTTGAGCAGTTCAGAGATTGAATAATGCCATCTGTAAATGGACAGTCTTTGTTCCTGCTTAGCTATGCTGGATAAATGTTCCTGCTCATAACTTTAATATGGCAGCTTAACCATTTAATCATTGTACATTAATACATTATCAATATTGTGAACATGTAAGTACAAAATTACTTGTCAAAGCAATCAGATATTACTGATTTTTTGTGCATAAATACGATACTTATGGGATTTTGTCTTAATTATATATTTTCACTAAAGAAGATAGAGACCAGATTTTTTTTTTTTGAGACTGAAAAGAATGATCATTTCTAGACGTAAATTTATTTTCCCTTCATCTAAAGTAGATTTTTTAAAAATTGGAGGCAATGCTCTGTATTTGCTTTGTTAAATGAACCAAATGTGCAAAGTTAACTGTATTTTGGTTATACAGGGGATACTTGGGCATCTGGGGGATATTCATAACTAAAGACTTATGCTGTATCACAACAAATTAAGCGTAATTAAACACTCTGTTCAGTGTCTATTGTTAATTGCGGCAGCTAATTTGATGCTTAGTTAGTCTTCTGTTCAGAACTATTTCCAAGCACACAAAATTCTTGTATTTAAAGTGCCTGCTTATAGACCTAAACTTATTTTTTCCATTCTCATTTGACAGATTTTTTAGCTCATTTTATTACTTTTGTTAAATGATCAGAAATTCCCTTGCCAAGGCAGTACTTTGAGGTCCTTCACTTTCACCAAGTCAGACACTAAATCATAGGGGACAATTATCAGCAAATTCTCTCCGACAGGTCCTAAGCCTGCTGAGGTAATGCAGCTGACAAACTTTGATGCGCCATGCCCGTGCACATTATGTTCACGTAGTGTGTACATCTGGGCACCCTTTATGGCGATGCAGCAAACAGCCAATCATTTATTCCACTCTAATTAGCACACATGTAAATCCTCACCAATCAAGCCACTCACAGGGTTACCGTTGTGGCAGCCATACAGCAAGCTGGCAGGACACGGGAAGAAAGTACAAGAAGCAACTATTGGGTTTGATTTGAACCTGCCGTCACACAACGGCAGGTCCCCCCAGTCCTGACTGTAACCAGCTCTCCCCTTCACAACCCATCATCAAGCTGCACGAGAAAAAGGTCATCGGGCAGACTGCCGACCAGCCAAGATGCTTTGATTCTTCACAGGCTTTGGGAGCACACCTGAAGCGACACGCGTCTCTGATAGCTTACAGCGCAATAGCTGTCATGGGGAAAAGTCAGGCATAGCTTTAAAGCATGTGGCACAGCATGGAGTACACGTTACCTTAAAGAAGCACTGTCCACCTCAATATTTTAGACCTTGTTATGTCGCCAGGAAACTATCTGCCAGGTGTCAGCATCCCTTTTCTTCCTCACAAACCCAGGTGCCTCTGCTGTAACTGTTTTATTTTGAAACAAATAGCAACCGCCTTCCAAAGGACAGATTAAGGCACTCAGAAAAACTATTGATGCTGGTGGATATTATGCAACTCCAAAGAATACTGCATGATTTGAAACACCTAATGTTGTTAGCTCCCATTTCCTAAAATTGACTCTAGTCACTACATAACATCCTATAGTGCTATTCATTACTATATTACAAAGTGCTCTGTTTCAAAATGGCCTTAAAATATGCATGCTTATTGTAAGGGATACAACAGTTAGCTTGAAAGGATTCCTCAAAACAGAGAGCATTTCTGTTTAGAGCAAAAGTCCACTTAAGTCATGCATCTTCATGCTTTCAGCGTTTACTGCATGAAAAAGAAGTAAAACTGCATTTAGCGGTAGGATTAGTTACACTGATTAACATTTTTATTCAAGGAACTGGAAAGATGGAAAGACAGAGCCACTAAATGAATCTTCAAACTTTTTACAGTTATGTGTGTTTGTAATCACCATTTATCTTCATCTGCATGTATGCAAACATATTTATAAATTGATTTGTTTATAATATACGAATTAATGAAGCAACTAGTTACGAGAAGTTTGGCATTGGTTCATTTTTCAAGCAACTTGTCAATAAAATATCACTTGAAATAATTATTCTTGTAGGATTATATGGACAACCAGAACAGACAGACAGAAAGCAAAACTGAACTATGGTGGTCCTTCTCAAGATAAACTGAAGCAAACACAGTAGGATGAGAAAAATCTGCTCAGGAATTTCAACCAAATTTTATAAGCAAAAGAAAATGTAAACTGAGATGATCTTCCCTACAGTAACACAGAAACAGGACAATAATGCAGTGACTACTATATGCTTACCAAAAGCCAACCATGCAAGCATATTTGTCTCAGCTTTCATGAACAGAAAAATACTGGGTGAGGTGAGGCAGGAAGAAATGCCTTCCTCACATTATGGATGCTTTCACTGTCAATACTGCCTCTTCAGTTAATTTCCCCTTGCTACTGAGCTAGCACCAAGTAAAGAAGCAGGTGATAACCCTCAGACGATACAGGAAGCTAGGTAGGATGGTTCCTACTGAGTTAATAAGAAATTGCTGTCCACTTGAGCATAATGAGAGCCCTTTTGATGGCAAGGGAAATGACCATATGAGTTTTATTGGCTTATGAATCTGCTCTTGGGATACCTGTAACTTATCAACTGAAATTAAACACTCTACTTCCTAAGTGAAGGAATTCACTTCCGAATCAATTCAAACATTTATGCTTGTGTGACTGCTGGATGCTTGTGGCTTTGCCAAGCTGGAGGTGGGAAAGGGTGGCTTGTGAAAGCAGCCATTTGCTGGTGGACAGCCAAAGCCCCTGAACCTCCTCCCACCCTGCCCTGCCCATTGAGTGTTGTCTTGTGGATCCCCAACCCAGGAGGGACAGGGAGTGATGCAGGATCATACAAAACACAGCCCTTCTGTCCAGACCCCCAAGGTGAGGAAGCACCCTGCCCGCTAAGGTTCCTGTGAGCCAATCCCTGTGGATGCCCTAGGCCAGGCCAGGAAGTGCCAGGCGGAGCAATGGCCCCATTTGAGCCCCAACAGGCAGGGGAGGACCCCACTCTGGCCTGGCTGCCCCAGTGCAAATCTGAACACAGCTTCTTTCCCTCTTCCAGCTATAGAGAACATGCTTAAAAGTTATATGTTAGGAGCTTTTAACAACTTTTAACTACAAGATCCTCTTGTTTCACTTCTTTACGTACTGGTGGATGGTCTTCAGTTGTCCCACAGCTTAATAAGAAAAACCAAACAGCAGTTACATCATCAATGTCATCAGATCCCCCAAATTCAAAATCTGCACCAGAAAGGTAGCAATGCCCCAATGCCATCTGCATGTCACTTCAGCTATTCCGCTGCCAGCAAGCTGGGTAGCCCACGACAATAGTTGGGTCAACATGATTGCCCTGCAGCCCTTGAAAACCTGACCTTTTTGTCACATAGAAGTCAGAGAACATTATTCTAGCAGTATGCATGGCTCTAGCAGGATCACACACTCAAAACAGCATCCCAGCCACCTTAAGGAAACAGAACAGATCTAAGAAACCATCTGGAATGGCAGAGGATCCTGAGAAGATTGAAAAATTAAATGAAATAGAGCAGACCTCTGTTTTCTTTAGGGGAAAAAAACCCTCAGTGAGGATTAATAAAAATTATGAAGGGAACTGACGCAATCACTGTAGGTGGCTATCTCAGCTCATCTCAAATGCAAAGGCAAGGAAAGCTCACCGTAAGCTATAAAAGGCAAAGGCAATCAGGCAAGAAGGGCAAATATGTAGGAACTCTAATTAACGAACAATAAATGCATAAAATAAACTGCCAAAAGATGAAATCAAAGCAGGTATTTTTTTTTTTTTTTTTTAATGAGACAATACACTGGTCCACAGTTAATTTTTGGCAACAATTTAATTATGACAATGAATAGCTTTAAAAATTATTTTCCTCCATTTCCTTTGAGAAATTTTAAAGCAGCTTGTTAAAGTAAGAAGAATATATAAGTTTTTGTTCTTTTCTTTAAACATGCTTCCATCATTTTAATGGCATGGAAGACTGATGTCCTGTTTAAATTCTTGCCTGTTGAACTGACCTGAACTAACATGTACTACTAGCAGACACAGCACTGCAACCACAGTGCCCAGGGACCTCATCTGCAGTCTACAGGGTCTTCCTGTTTTAATTAAATGGAAATTCAGTGGTTTATGACATCCAGTGAGTAATAAAATTTTGTGATGATAATGACATTTTGTGTACAAAAATCTACCTGTCATTTCCACTGTTCCACATTTCCACTAGATACCATTTGCTATGCTTCCTGGAATGCACAGTAATACCTTAGGATTCTATAGAATAATTGGAGTCCATCTACTGAAGTTGATAAATCCAAATATTATCTAAAATTCCTATTAAGAGATAATAATATAAATGCATATTTAAAAAATTTTCAATAGAAAATGAGTTCATTTGAAATTACTGATTACTGGGGGTATTTTGGGTTTGGGTTTGGTTTTTGTTTTGTTTTGTTTTTTTTTGTTAAACTGTCATATGTGTTTAATACTTTCTGTGAATTTTAAATTATTTGAGATGAAATGTCTCATTACAGCAAATTGTTTCACCCGCATAACCCAGGTTGTTTCACCTGCCAAAATTTGGAGCACGGATTAGCCAAAATGTCCACTGACATGAAAGAGAAGACAGAGAAAAGCATTTGCAAATAGAACAAAGTATAGGGCAAATGGCCCATGCAGGCTATCTAGTACAAAAGAAGAGTGATCATTCTGGAGAATGTGAATAAAGGACTCAGAGACTGCTTTACACAAAGCCATGTTAGCTGTTTATGAAGAAAAGCACGTTTCTATTCATCACTCTCGGGACAGTGCTCAATCTAACATCCGCTCCCTGCATTGTTGAATCTAATTCTTGGGTGCTCATGCTGTTGGATAATGGCTAAGGACAAGGTGGGTGGTTATCTTTGAGGGTCTTAATGCTACCTTTGCTACCAAGCACGCAGACTCTAGTAAGTCGCCAAATGCCAGGCAGAGCTCTCCTATGCCATGTGTCTTTCTTCAGTGTCTAAACATGAAAATGACAAGGAATGACAGCCAAAGGCTTGACATGCTCCTGTACCTCAGCCTACAGACTCATCCCTTCCCCACTTTATTTCCTTTTTTTTTTTTTTTGTGTAAAGCTGTCACCTCTGCTATTCCTGTTTCAACCGTTCATGTGATTTCATTGTCTGTTATGGTCATCNCTTTTCCTCTGCTTTCAGACTCTTCCCTTCCCCCCTTTTTTTCCTTTTTTTTTTTTTTTGTGTAAAGCTGTCACCTCTGCTATTCCTGTTTCAACCGTTCATGTGATTTCATTGTCTGTTATGGTCATCTCCTTATATACAGGGCCTGTAGGCATTAATTTCATCTAATGTACTATATGCTTGACACTCCACATGGTGTTAATGAGTTGCCAGCTGCCTCTTATGATACAAGAAGTAACCGCAAACCCAGTGTCGCCTTTACTCCTGCACTGGTTTGGTTTTCTAGTGTGACACATAAATGTCAACTGGTATGATCAGAAGTAAACAGTCATGACAGACAGGAAAAAAGGAGCTGACAGTTGAAGGTGATGATATCCATTAGGCTCCTACAGCTGCCACCTCCTGGGGAGACTGCTGAAGGATTTGAAATGTGGTGCAGAGCTCCTGGCTAACGTGGCTCTATGACAAAGAATATGCTTACCTTCAAAATACCTGGCCTACCACCTAACCATCTGGCTTATTATCATTCAGATAAATCCACTTATATGCACAGAGAGGAGAAAGGCATGATGGAACATCAAGAGAGCAGAAAAAGGGCAGAAACATTAGTCAATCAGCGCAATGATTTCCGAACAGTTGTTAAGGGAGCATGTCATTGCCTTGCTCACTTAACCATGGACATAAAAGAAAAGAGCTTCCCAAAAAGACAGAGTTTAAGCTTTCAATTAAATTAAGCTGAATCTTAAGATGTCCATCAAGAGTAGTTAGAAAGATTATATCCAAGTCAATCTTTATTCACGTTTCACTCTTTGTGATAGTAGATTAAACACTTCATTTTGTTGAAAAGAGAACTTTTACCTGACAAATGTAGAAGAGAGAAAAATCACTTAGGTTAAATACCAAGCCAGTTTTCTTACCACAACTGGCTCCGCTGGACTTTTAAGTTGTGCAAATCAACCAAAGCCTGTATTTGACGTGCGAGAGGATGATTGAGGAAATTTGAGACCTCCCAGTGAGTGCAAACCCCCAGCAGACACCAGTGCCTTTGCTCTCTCCCCCACACCTCTCCGACACATTCACAGAGATGTCAGGGCAGAATGCAATCCTCACATGGCACATGTACCTCTAGGCTGCTGCAATTTATGCCAGGGCTAACATAGCTCAACCCAGAAAATTAGAGTTGTAACTGCTTCCATGATCTCCTCCTTCCATCCCCCACACCAAGAGCAGGATTTTTCCTTATAAGAAGCTCAGTTAATTGTCTTTATTATACACAATATTCATTCCTTAGATTTCCATCACCAATACAGCTATTATAAATTATTTTAGCTGTACTCTTCATGCTTTTATCCCAGTATTGATTTTATTTTTAATGTAAACTTTTAAATTATAGTGCCAGAGAAACAACTACTTACGTAGCGACGCAGACTAAATTAGCGAGACGTGAGAGAAAAACACAGATAGGTGCTGAAGATACTTGATAGGAAATATTAAAAGCTAATATTATTTTATGTAACACTAAAATGTAAGAAAATGCAAATGTAAAGGGTGTTCCACCTTCTAGTATACAGCAACAATAAAGTATTAGATTCAAGCTTCATAATTAACTTAATCAGATTGACTTTTAATTCTCCAATTCCTTTCCTTCAGCCATCTAAGCTTACTTAGCTTGAAGAATACAATTATGAAAAACATCAGAAGATACTAGTGGGAATGTCTCCCTATGCTTGTGTTACAGTAAAGCATGCAGGATTTGACAAAACATCTAGTATTTGGCCATTGTAGTATTTTACATATATAGATGCACATCGCTTCACTTGATAAGGAAATGCTTTTCTGTACCTGTGATACAGGGACTTCAAGAATACCTCCTTTAAACTGCTAAACTAAACAGAGAATTTAAAGGTGTGCTTAGTCTGGTCTCTGCAAACACATGCACAGATAAATACTGTATGCAGAATCTCAGCATTTGCAATTAGCTGAAGGCAATTTCAGTAAAAAATAAAACCTTTTATACCATGGAATTACAGCAATAGGTTAAATTGTAATTTTTGTCAACAGGTCCATTTTTACTCTTATCGATTTGCACAAGGTGGTGTGATGCACTGATTTGAATCTTATACACAGAGGTGATATTGCATTAACTGAAAAATTATTGGATTCCTTCCACTTTGTAACAGATTCCTTTGCATTATCAAAGTTTTAATTTCTGGTAAGTTTTGCAAAACTCACAAACCTAAAACTCACCAATTTATATCTTAATTCTGATATGCCACATAATTCAAGATGAGGAATTCCAGAACAGCAGACTACTCAGACTGCAATGCAAACGTGAAACAAAAGTAAAAGCGTTAGCATTTTCCTTCCATATATTGTAGCAAATTAATTGTTGGTTTTGGTAACGTAGCTTATTAGTTTTGCATAATTTAAGTTTTAATTCATCGTTTAATTTTTAATTAAGTAGTCTCTTTCAAGATGAGCTTTCTGCTCAGATTTTAGTTATACGCTAAACATGCTATGCATAAAAGCAATGGCAAGAATGTAGTATTTAGTTCATATGATATCTCTGTGATTTCAGACATGAAAGGAACCAGTTTTTCAGAGTATAAAATAACAGCAATTGTAAAATGTCATATAAATTCTAAATAATTAAAGCCCCCTGAAAATATCTGAAAAACTAGTGGGGCAATTGTATAGAGAAGAAGAGTCAGACACTGCTTCTAGATTTTGCTATGGGTTTGTTATTTTAGTTGCTTGGGTTTGGTCTGGGGTTGGGCTATTTTATTTATTTTTTTTCCTTTATTTTTTTTTT
>NDXB01012887.1:119016-132895 GCA_002631895.1 Agapornis roseicollis | reverse complement strand
GGTTGGGCTTTTTTTTTTTTTTTTTTTCCTTTTTTTTTTTTTTTTTTTTTTTGTATTTTGCTCCCCAACCTTTACCCTCAATCCTGCAATTTTTCTAGAGCAAGAACACTGGATTCTACAGGGCTACCTCCCACTGAATAAGACAAACTCTATGCAATTCCAAGTACAGTGAAACAGGCTAAATCCTGAGGAAGGGTTGCATTTATTTTTGCACATAAAGAGGAAATTTTAAAACAAAAACTATTCAAAATTGCAACAAAAGAAAATTTGGTAGGAATTCTGATTATGTATGAAACTAGCCTGAGTGCTTATCGATAGGTATTGAAAAATATGAAAAAGTCTTGCTCGTCATAGACTGGAAGATCCACTTTATTACAATATTATAACATTACAAACTCCATAGACAAGGAATTCTTGAGTGTTGATAGTTTGATATTCTTGATATTTACTGAAGAAAAAAAAAATAAAGAAATCTGTTCTAAGAACACATCTATCAATTCAAATGAATACTGTTAGTGCTCCCAGAATTTCTCATATCCACAACGGCCTGCCTTCATAGTGAAGGAAGGTCAGCATCAACATACGCAAGACACCTAACAGCAAAAAATGAAAGTAACCTACTGCATATGCTTTTTGCACACACATAAATACATAAATAACAGTGCAACCCCAAGCATCATCTTCTTTGAAAATCTCTTCAATGCCCTGAAAAAAGCAATATTGATTTACATGTGGGTTTTTATACCAGAACTACTTCAGTTAACACTATGACCTCTAAACAGTAACATCTATAGTGTCCAGAAAGCGCCCATAGACAGAAGAGTATCATCCCACTGAGCAAGATACATAAAAATGCACACGCACACACCTACACCTTTTCTAAACAAAAGGGAAGCATACGGCTATTCCAGTTCTGGGAAATTCTTTGGCTTCGTGGTTGAGGGAACGTTGAATAACCCTCACTTTGTAAGTCCCTAAACCTTGGAGCTTATTTTACAACCTCATGTTTAAGAAGAATCCCTTGTAGCATCCACCATGTGAACACCATTTCCCCAGAAGTTAAATTTTGAGGGTGTTCCAGACAGGAGAGTGAGATCTCCCAGCGATGCCCGTTACTGCTCCTATTTCAGTGGCATGGTGAAGCAGAGGCCCTGGAGGCGGCAAACTCAGAAAATTTCCCTCAACAAAGCTGCTGTGAAGTCCCAGAACAATTTCCAGGTAAGAAGGCAGAAAATAGGTCATAAGTTTGCACTTCCTTACAATGTTTCATTTTGGGTAAATCCACATTCTTTAAAGAAAATGTTGATAAAATATTGTTTAGCAGCCTATCGTTCAGCTAGATTTCTGTAGGAAATGAGGAGCAGCGAAACCTTGCTTGGAGATCTCAGTCTTGAAGTTGGCCTCCCTCAGGGCTGAAGATGCTCTATGCGACTGGACAGAAGCCTGACTACAGGGATCAGTTTCTCAATCCGAAAAAAGCAGCATCCAGTGGCTGACCTCCAGGTGCACAATAAAGGTCTGTCAGGGGAGATATACATAAAGATGGGCTATGCACAACTGAAAAGCAGGGTACAGTGGGGTTTTGCTCCTGTTCAACAGGAAGCAGCAGGAGGAAGCCCTGTTTTTACAGACCTCTGCATTGTTCTCATACTCTGTTGTTCTACTACAGATAAACGTGCACAGCAGAGCAAGAAACCACTGATATATTTATTGGCATTTAGATTAATCGCACTGGTTCTTCTGCTTTTCTGGGAGTTTGCTGTCACTTTGGGGTTTGGGTTCAGTTCTTTTGGTTCTGTTATGGCAGGGGGGGATTAACAAATGGCTAAATTGCAAAGACTATGGTGATCCAAAACACCTGAGTTCTCAGAATGTTGGTTGGCTCACTTTAGCTAGTGTTTCAAAGAACTAATGGCTAATGAAGCTGTCTATATTAATTTTAAACATGTTTTTGCATGAGCGTTGAGAAAACCTACAGCAATACTACTGGAAACCCCAGAACCCAGCTTTCAACCCAGAAACTGAAAACACCTAATAGGAGCAATGGAAAGTTCAGGTTGAGACCTAGTGGTGTCACTTCATTTATAACTGATTAAATTTTCTGATAAGAAGATCTGGATAGATCAGCACTCACTGCAGGGAATAGTCACTTATCAAGGGGTTACAACAGCTCTCTGCAAAAGAGACAAAAACATGAATTGTGGTATCAAGGAACTCTCCAGTGATTCCTCATCATTGGGTACTAGCATTGTGAAAAGAAATAAACTTACTCAGCTTACTAACACAGAATAAAAGGTTTTCACTCCTTAAAGTGCAGCAACATAGCACATCTCTGTAAGTTCAAAATCTGAATAAGTAGGCCACTTTGCCTGTGTTATTTACCTATTTTGCTGTCATATTTATAAAAACAATTAATTTTAATAATCATTCATGCTACTTAGTAATCTTACCAGATAACAGTAGTGCATTTCAGAAAATAAAAGACCCATGACAAAAATTTATCACCTATCCTTCAGCTGTATACAAAAGTATTGGAAAGAATGAAGATAAAAGGGAGAGATTTCCAAATTCACACACTTTCCTGATACTGAAAGCCAGGCAGGAAAGGACTGAAGTGATTCCCATTTCCTTACCCATAGACACCAGTGGCAGCAGCCTCTGTCACTAGAAAATGCATAAGGGCTATACAGGCACCACTGCAGATCAGTATTCAGGTGGTGGCAAGGAACCACTAAGACGAGGAAGGTGATACACTTATGGTAGAAACAGTTATCTTCCATCACTGATGACTGAACATTCATTTTGATCCAAATTTATGGCATTTTTGAGTAACAGCAGTGCTTATTGCTCAGTTCGCATTATGCCAAGTCTGTAGCTGTAAACACAAATGCTGTGTTTAAACCTGGTACTCTGGTTTGCCTGAATGTACTGATAACCCAGAAAACACGATGAGGATGTAAGAGCTGGTAAACCAAGCCTGATTGAAGATTGTGACTACAAACAAACAGCGGGGTTAGCAAATTCTGTCCTACTATGATTTTATTAAATCCCCAGCTGAGGTTTCCACTGTGAAGAGCGGCAACATGACCAACACACACAGAGAAGCCTTCTATCAGGACACTTATCAGGTCTTTTTTTTTCCCCCTCCCCAGACACCTATCTCCATGAAACTTTCAGGAACAGAGGCCGTAACCTGAAGTACTATAGTAAGGTGTAAATCACACCTCAAAGACAGATCCATCAAAGTAGGGGAAAGTAGTAGGCTGTTCATCTCTCAAGGAGTTAAGACATTACCTTCGAATGAAAAAACATAAGCATTTTGAGATTTCGTTTTCCTTTCACCTAAGGCCCTAGCAAACAGTATAAATTTCAAGCAGCCATATCTATTTTTCAGTGGCTAAACTGGCAAATGTTTCTGGGCATTGCCATATTTCACAAACCATGAAGGGGTTTCTGTTGTAGTTTTGGGCCCAGTGAGATTCAGAAAGTACAAAAGGGCACATAAGATGCTGTACATTTTATACCCAGTAAACTCTGATCTGCGATTGATTTATACAGTGTGCTAAGTCTTTATTTCTTTTCCTTTAGCTTGGCAACATAATTTCACTTTGATGGTCAGCCTTTCAATTAATCAAAGTGGACACAGCATTTGCAGCTTCTTTTGAAGTCAGAAAGAATTGTGTGCTCAGGACCTCTTAAAATGAGACCACTTATTTAGGCACTTAAAGATGGCTGTCAACACCCAACTCCAGTCTCCTAAGTTTGAAATTGCTGACTTTAGTATAATTTGCACAAGGAAAAGTGAACCTGGGGCACTGAAAGCCTACACAAAATCTTACCTCTCGTGACCAAGAAGTCCCTGGCTCTTAGTTATATGTACAGACAAATCTCTTTTGTGACTGGTTTTTCAGTACTGAAACATATTTGAGTATATAGCAGTAGTCCACTGCTAATTCACTGGTTCGTTCAGAACTGTTTTCTAGGGGGACCTTATGTCCAACTGCAATTACATGATAATGAAATCCAGACATAGATTTACAGAAGTCAGAAGAATGCAGCAAAGTTATAAGGCATTTCTCTGTGTCTGACTGCTCAGACGAATTGCATCCAGGTCTGCTGAGCACTGGCTGTACTGTGCTTAATTTCAACACTTGAAGGCAGACAGCCTGATAAGGGAAGCACTAGCTGACACCGCAGCCCAGCACACGAGCAAGCAGTACTCGTCTTTTGTGGCAGGAAGCGTTATGCATTCACAAGAATTCCCTCTCACAAACTAAGAAGAGCTAGAGCATTAATACAGACCAGGAAAAAAAAAGCATTAGCGGCTGGGTGGAGCCGATACATTTTCCAGGACAATTGTCTTTTTTCTTTCAGTTATGTGTCAAACAGCTTGTCTGTACTGACACACAAGTGTAGCTGGTGTGTGATGGGAGATGATGTGTTACATGAAGGAAGCCACAAAAGTGCACATCAAGGCCTGTAGCAGGCTGGTACCCTGGTCGTTAGGCCACAGCAAAGCCAAGTACTAGACTACAGCTGTGGCTGCTTTTTGCCCTTGTTAAATCACAGCTAGCAGAGGTGTGCCTGAACAAATGCTTTGCTTTGTTCTACAGACCTCCTACATAATGCACATGAACTACAGAAGTCCAGGGAGGAGTTACTGTGCTGGGAACAGTAAGATAGGTTTTATATTGTAACTTGTAAGAGTTCACAAAATACTGTAAGCACTTTCCTTCTCTGTTTAAAAAACACATCTTGCTATTTCACTTGTAACACATAATACATTAGATCAGAGCATACCAGGCAAAATACTTGCTTTGTAAAGTTTTAATCATGAATGTTTTATCAAAAGCAAAGGTTGACCGGGATCAGTTTTTCTGATCTGAGTTTTCAGTTCACCAAATTAAATGTAGCTCACGGTAGACTATTCCACTTCTTTCCCATAATTTGCTTCACTTATTTCTTAGGCTTTACTAGGTGTTCTAGCAGCAACTCAAAGAGCAGAAACAGTATTATGCAAAAAACATGAAGTAACCAATATTATTGCATAAAAGCAAAAGACCTGCTCCAGTCAAACACAGCTCACCTTTCCCTTCTCACTGCAACCAGGAAGAACATCCTGCTCAGAACCTCTCACTATTGGGCTGACAGAAAGAAAAGATCAAACAGCTGTGGCAAATGGGGGGCAGCCAAAACTAAGGGTATCCCTAAGCGCAATGATGTGGAACAGGTGAGTAGGTAAGTGCTGCTATGGACATCAATACAGTTGCTTAAATGCAAACAACCTGTGGAAATATTTACATAACCTATTCAGTTCTGTGAACTGGGTCATGATTTATATCACATACGACTGAATAACTCACAAACAGAGATGTATAAACAAACTGCTTACTAGAAATCACCTACTCAAGCCTGAGAGGCACATTTAACTAGGAACAGACCAGCAGTTCCTTTCACCAGGCATCTGTGCCTCCAGCCTACATATTTGTGCAATCTAATGAAATCCCTGAACATGCATAACTTGCAGTGAATCAACCTGCCTATGACACAGGAAAATAAACTATTTACACAAACAGTTTTATGTGCACCACAACTAAACACTCAGTTTGCCATTACTTGGATGTCTGAAGTATAGCAAATGCACTGCTATCTTTGTTTACTCTTTTCTTTGAAACAAAAAAAACCCTAAGAGGGGCAATATTAAAACCTGTTGAAAATAGGAATGTGAGGAAATCCAAAGATATTTTTTCATATCATGCATAAGCCAAGGCACGCTACTTATATACACATGCAGATTATATAAAGACATATTTTACAACACATGAAAATTAATTTGTGCATTAAGAGTAAAAGATTAAAAGAACCATCTAGAGCCTGCTTTGTTGATACACGGGATGTTTTCTATGGTTTTCAAATCTGCTGCCAAAGCCTTAGTCTTTTTAACAATATTTACTATTTCTAACCCATTTTGCTGTTACGCCTTTCTACCACCTCCCTACTCCCAGTGAAGGCATTTCCTTGGCAGTGTACTGCTTGCCTTCAGGGAGTCGACCCACTGCTTCAGAAGGCTGAGATCAAATGACATGTGACGGGTGTCCTGCAGGAACTCCCTGTGCCTGTCGATTTTTACTTCTCTTGTGTTCTCTTCTGCTGTCTCTTCTCTTAATACCATTCCCCTGCTCCAAAAGTAGCAATCCTCTTTACCTCTCAATTCTTCTAATAAATCTAATCAATCAAACCCCAAAGCAACTGAACTTTACTTCTGTCAAGCTTGAAGGCTGCAAATTCTACTTCAAACCTGACTAAGAGACAGAAGTGCCCAAAGCTTAAGGGTCTTTTCCAGCTGTACCAGCTGATGAGGTATTCTCTCTGTTTACAAACCTAGCCTTTGAACTTTCCCTACTGTATTTCTCATCTAAAAACTGTACTCTGGTTTCTTCTCTGCTCCACTGCAGCCACATATCAAGGAGTGCTGAAAGAAACCCTATTGCAAAGGGGTATCTAATTATTTGGGTTAAACATTCTCAGGCATGTAACAACATGGTGAAAAAGAAGAAACTAAAGGGAATTAAAACTTACCTTACAAGCCATAGCCCCTGAATAAAGAAAATCGCATGCCAGAAGTCAAAAGAGTTAGGATGTGAGTTCCCCTGGTATCAGTACTTGCAGGCAATCACTCACCTTTATGTATAGAATAATGACCTTTTTTGATACAGTGGTGACCCAGCTTGGGAGAGTAAATGGAAAAAAGTATGGAAAAAAAAAAAGGACTTTTTATTATTCCTTGCAATCAATATGTAAAAATTTAAATGATCTAAAAAAGCACCTCTTTATTAAAGAGTTGATGAAAGTGAGGGTCAGTCCTATTATCCTTTTAAATTAATAAAAAAATCCTGATCTTTTAAAATTCAGAAGAATAATGTATATTTAAAATATTCTGTAATTACTGCAAAAGTATTAATTAACAGTTCATGGATGCATAAGTAGTGAGATGAAGGAATAAGCCATCTACTCACTATAAATATAAGCTTAAAAAATCATTTCATAGCATTTCTGCAGCTGTATGATGTTAGGCAGGTCACAACACTAGTACTTTCCTCTGAAAACCTAATAATTATTAACCTTTTTAATTTTTAAGCTGAATATTGACTTTGCAATAAATTGGAGTAAGTTCAATCTTACAGTCAATTCCAAACATGAAAGAGTTTCTCTTCCAGCCACACTGACCATTAGCACTAATTTACAGATATTTTCTTAGGGTTGACTCAAAGAGAAGTCTGAATTATCTTACCGCAAACGATTTTAAGTAACAACACAATAATTCATATATAAAGTACAGAATTATAGATATATAAAATCACTATTTTCTCTATTGAACTATAAAAGCATATTAAAAATTACTCCAAATTGAATGGGAAAACATTACAATATACAACACAATCTTCCTTCTGCAGTAAGACCTACAGGTAGAGAGGAAAAGTATGGGATGCAAATCTGTTAAATTCAGCCCTTCAGAAAACATGGTGAGTTTGCCTCTATACTTTGCTTTTGTTAATTTTTTTTTTTTATATTAAAAAAATCAAAAAAAAAAAAAAAAGCTTTCTATTTAGATTTGGCCACTATCCATTTTGTATGCCATCCTTCAGCTACCAGAAACATCCCTGTTCTCTCCACAGGAGTCCAAATCACAGTGTAAAGAAACTCCCCATTCCCTGGGCACAGGGGAAGGTGGCTGAAGGCAGGAATTTCCTTCTCCTCCAGCCAGTTCCCTCCTCTCCCTTGTGCAATAGTGAGCTGAGACAGTCATGCTGCACCAGCACCCCAGAAGGACTGCATTTTCTCATCCTGGAAACCCAGAGGGAGGTAAAGAGAAAGAGGTCGGAGGAGAGACGTGTTTTCTGCATAGTCTATGCTGGAGAAATCAGTCAACAGACAGGGGACAGGGTGGAAGGTCCAGTGGTCTGTGAGTAAAGCACTCTACAACATGTTGGCTATGGGCACCTGAGCTGGCAGGGAAGAATTCACATTGGTGGTGTGGGAAACCAGCTAGACAAATAGTGGAGTAAGCAATGCCCTCCCAGGAATGGAGCATGAGTCAAGAACAGAAGCTGAAAAGGCCAGAATTGATATGGCTGGAATTTGCAGTGTCAGGATTTTGTGGGGACCAGACAGTGTGGCCTGATACATATATGTAGCCGTAGGGAGCAAAATACATCAGAAATAGGGACATTCTAATGATAATAGAGGAATCTTTCTAGAAATTGCAACTTAGAACTTCTCTATTTCCTACTAAATTCTCCATGGACATAGAGATGTCCCAAAGGTACAGGATGCTCCCTCCAAAATCCTTTACCAACACAGAAAGAGAGAATCATGCAGTTAGCTAGCCTTTTCGTGTAAGTGCACTCCAGCACAGCATCTGAATCGTTACCAGAATCTGGGCACAAATTCACATCCCCAGTGCTGTATCAAACTCCCTTTTCTAAGTTGGGAAACTCGCTCCACTACAGTTCTAAACATAGGAAATTAGGAGTATCAGATAATATGTTTATGAGGTTCATACCAGCTTCAGTTTCAGGAATAATATTGCATTATTTCTTATGCTTTTATATGTATGTAGAAAGATAGAAGCTTTCTCCAAACAAACCCTAAAGTACTGTGAAGAAAATTATTTCAGGATATCCCGATACATATGTGGACAGCAAACACTCTATAGTCCGAAAGATCATTTGTGTCATTTAACTAACTGATGCAATAGTTGCTTGATGTTCTCTGGTATGACCAAAGGAATAAAGAAAAAAGGAGGAGGGAGGAGGAGAGGGGAAAGAAGAAAACAACAACCCCAAACAAACCTAAATATCTTCCCATGCATTTCCTTCCTCAGAATTTTTCTAATTACAAGGATGAAATCCTGTTAGGGATATTCATCACAAGCACAAAAATAATCCATTAAATAAATTTTGTAAATTTGCTGGCTGACAGTTTAATTATTAACAAACTGTCAGGACTCAGGCATCTAGGGGACTGCCTTCATCAGGAAATTGCCCAAACCAGAAGAGTAAACTCAGTAAAGTCTGCACTGGAGGGATCACTGAAGCAGCAGCAAGCTGCTGGAGTCCCTCCACCCATGAAGCTCCCAAATGTTACCTGAAAGCCTTACCAGTCCCTAAGTGACCAACCTCACATTCTGATTACATGCCATCCAATTTCTGCTACTCCAGACCTCAACACAATGCAATTCTTGTGGCATCCCAACACTCCAACATACCAACGATGTCTCCCAGTGCTATGCCATCAGCAGGTTTTCATAACTACAGTTTCATTTTGTGTGCCTGTGCAGCAAGGTCAATAATTAAAATATTTAATAAGATCCATCTTAGTGTAACCTTCAGAGTAATCACCTGCTAGACCTCTCATTACTTGTTTTAATGCCCTTTGCCAACTCTGAGAGCCTGACTTTTCACTAAGAAGAGACAACTTTCCCTGCTGATCCATTTTCCCCATTTTTTTAGGCAGTCTGTTCACACCTGACATTCCTTTTAAGGTGCTTACTCATCCACTGAGGTCTACAGCTCTTTCCTTCTAAGGTTTTTTAATCTCATGAGCCAGATGCTTAGGCTGTGCTCTGCAGGCCCTTGTTAACCTTCAAGAACAACACACATCTTTGCATGAAGATTTACTTGCAGCAGCAGTCACTGGCTAGAAGCCAAACAGAAAAGATCTAGAAAAACTCTTATAGTCTCAACAGCTCTAAAATATTTTATTTTTTTTTTTAGAATATTGTTAATCTTGGGAAAACATAGTATTGTCTTAAAGAAAAGAACTCTGCACAACAAAACCATCTCACAAGACAGTGAATGTGTCTCACCATCAAGAGATCAAATTCATCAATGAGCTGTTCAAATTTAAAAATAATCAAAATGCAGGTGTCTACTTGGCTTCTGGTCCAATTTAAATCTGAAACTATTCTGTTCTGGGAAAATGTTTTGAACCACAAAAGGTCCAGTCACACAAACCAAACTGCCAATGAATGATGAACTGGCTGCATTGTGCCGGACAGTCAATGAATGTTGCAAGTGGCTGCACATTGCCAATATATGATGTCCAGCTTCCAGTTAGCTCTAACAGATTTCACCTGCTTCCCCTGCAAGACTCTGTGGGTATTTTTAAGTGGCATTTTTAACCATTTGAGGAGTTGGATTACAAAAATATTCATCACACAGAACTTAGATGCTGATTCCAACAGAGAGAAAGTCGGAGGCTCTTATAAGACTATGTCTCAGTAACTACTAGAAAGTATACTTTTGGAGTTGCACTAGTGCTGAGAGAGAATACTCGCTTGCCCCAAGTCTTATAATCCTGACTATTGGGTGGGAACACAGAAAACTGGTTCCTATTCCTGGCTCCACCACTGGATTGCTAGATGTCCACAGCCAAATCTCTTTGCTTTTTCACACCTCCATTTTTCATTGAGATATAGAAACACTTTCTTAGATCACCAACTGATGCAAATTAGTATGCAAGTGTTATATTATCAGTCTATCCACTGGAAGATGCTCCTTCCTGCATTTTTATCTGTCTCTTCTACAGGTCTCCTGTCTTCACAGTAGACACTGAGTGTTAGGAATAGGAAACTAAAGATAGCTGATCTTTCCCATATGTCCTGTACAGAGCGGCTCTTACCATGGCTGATAAATATTAAAACAAACCACAATTACTTTAAATATGCTTACAAAAGCTTGATTAGGGCAGTTCTAACTGACTGTCCCAAATTAAGAAGGAAAAGCCAAGGCTTACAGTAAGGTATACTTTCACCACCATCTTTATATCTTCCTGAGTGCAAATTAACAGTGTAACCCCTATTCTCCCCACTCCCCACTCCCCAGTTAGTGCTGAAAAAGGCTTCTCCATATTCAGAAATCAGTTTTATGCTCAAGCCTGAAGTGACAATTAGCTGGCCTGCCTCTGGCCACCAGTCCCATGCTGCTGGATCCCACCTCTACTTTACTTTATATTCAGTTTCTGGTCAGCCATAGCCCCCTGAACCCTCTGCTGACTCTAGATGTTATGCCCTTTGTCAGTGCATTAGGGTTTTGGAAGATCTGTCTTGGCTGCTTGCTGGATTGAACACAATGTGATCCTGCAAGAGATAGCCTACCTACTCTGCTCTGTTAAAAAATAAACAAACACGTAAATAGTCAGCATGTTGTTAGTTCTATTATTGTGAGTTAGATTAGAGATTTGAAGTAGTTAAACAATGGGGTTCTCACAAGACTGTAGAAAAAATACCTAGAACTACAATGTACATCAGGCTTTTCCAACTTGCACTAAAAGTTATGAAGACTACAGCATAGAAAAGCATTGTGCTTTTTGATAAAACAGTATGAAATAACAGTACAAAGATCGGGAAACAAACAAACAAACAAATATATAAAATGTTTAATAAATTCAAGCAGCCAAAATGACTCTACACAATTCTTTAAACTCAGAAGATTCAGCTTCAGAAATCAAAATAACCTTGTGAACCATACAGAATAAAGGATCTCAGGAAAGATTTTAGCAATAACCACCAGAGCTGAATGATTTCCCCTACCCAAATATCAAAGGAAAATAGCTGTCAAAAGTGTAAATTAAATCTCTTTTAAATTGAACAGAAAATTATTTCCTATTTTCCACAGGTTATGATTTGGAGTGATCTTAAACCTCTGGAAAAGAATTTCCCAATTTTCAAAAATTCTGAAGCCCAATTACAAGTAATTATAGCTTTTCATTTTCAACATGATGAAATAATTTGATTCTTTTTACAAGAGGTCTGGTTTAGCTCAAAATAGACAAGTTCTTCTGCAATGAGTTAGTACACAAAGACAATAAAGATCATTCTCCAAAGAAAATCAGGAATACATGTTGGCTATAAATCATAAATGGAGCATTCAGGCAAAAATAGTTTGTGTGTTCTACAAATGCCACTTATTTCCATTGAACATGAGTGAGATAAAGTAAACAGACCACTGACAGTTTTGGCTTTCAAATACAAAATGGGTAAGATTTAAAAGAAGAAAAAGAAAACGTATGGCATAATCACTACTGTTAGGTCTAGTTTTAAAGTATAATTGGGAGAAATAGAGTGCATGAATATAAGCTTTTCTATATTCTCATTACAGAAGAAAAACAAACTAGGACCATATAGCATTAGATTAAAGCTAAATATTATTTTAAGTATCTTGTTCCCAGGTCCACTTGCTTCCTCTCCCCCCAAGAAATACCATTTTTTCTTATTCTCTGTGAAAGAAACTATATTCACTAAAATTAGGGATTCCATTTCAGTAAAGCTCCTAAAATCTTTTGCACAAAATCTAAAGCTCAACCAGCTCCAAGTCAGTACAGCACAGTTCATTACCATAAAGTTCAATGTGCTTTGCAAAGGGCCTGTTATAAGTCAAAAAACTGCTAAAATAACCAATGCATTTGAATAGAATTATATCTACACCAGCATGCATTTGAAACTAAGGTTTGAGTACATGCAAGACCACCTAGTAAATACTAAGTGCTGTAGGAAACCTCTACACCCCTCGTTTTTAAGGACAGAGATTTGTATGACACTTTCAGGTTACAATCAAACTTGATGTAACACATATATCCAGTAGCAAGAGGAAAAGTCTAAATGTACTGTAGCAAATATCATTTAAACTCATTTATCAAAGGGAAGCAAAGCTTAGCCTTCTAAGCAGATAAGTATAGTCTAACCTGAATGTAGAAAAATCTTAACACAACAGTTCATAAACTCCAATTCAAGATCAGGGAAGCAAGCTAGCTAGCTGGGCTCTGATTTCCACTGCTCCTACCCTCCCCTGGTTTCTTTGAAGGTTACCTATTTACAGTGTTCCCTCCCTGGAACTTTACATGCGTGCAAGATACAGAGCACACAGTTGTCACAACATAAGCAGAAACTGATATAAAAAATACTAATAGAGATTGTATTCTTTAATACAGTAGTGGCTTTAATTCTTTTCCATAATAAAATGTACCTTTTTCCTAATGCTAAAAATTGTTTAAGGATGTCCTGTCTTACAAAGTGACTAATACAAAATAAAAAACTATTTCTGCAATGTATCAAGGCACTTGGTTACTATTGAGTTTTCACAAGCTCAGGTTTCTCTTGTGGTCAGTCTTCTGGAAGCTCAGCAAATCTTCAGAGACTATGAACAAAAAGTGTTAGTCTAAGGAAAAAAACAAACAACAAACCGACAAACAACTGTTTAGCCTCTAACAATAAGGAGAAAAAAATGAATTTTTATTGACAGACAACAACTAAATGAGAAAACATGAATTTACAGACTTTACGGCTCATAAAGTTACCTGCCTTTTGGGCTGGTGTGGGAACACAGCAGCTTGAGCAACAGCAGATACATGGAGGGATGCACCACCCAACAAAGAGCCAGCCACACTAGCGTCAGAAAATCAACATCTATAGTTCTCCTATCCCTTCAGGTAAGTATGTCATTGAAAGCTAGGCAGGATTTAAGTCAAATTATAGAATGCTATATAATTTCATAATGGGTTCTATCAGTATGTACATCTTTTAATGGAATCCCCCAAAACAGCAGACAACAAAGTTCATTTCATATTTGCATAGACCAGGAATGGGATTCTTTTCCCCAGGTTTCTCACCTATTTCAGAAAACAAGATAGGACACTACTCTCTTGGATGGTTAAACCAGCCAGACAGTGATGTTTGGCTGAAGGTTAAGGTTGTTCTGAGACTGTCCTAGTAAATACTCTGCAGACTCTGTTGGGTTGGAGGGGTTTTTTGTAATACTCAACAATGATATGGAAAAATTCAAAGGAATTTTCTTTTTTTTTTTTTTTTTTTTACTTCCTT
>NDXB01012887.1:107817-118969 GCA_002631895.1 Agapornis roseicollis | reverse complement strand
TTTTTTTTTTTTATAATGATTTGGAAAAATTTAAAGGAATTTTTTTTTTTTTTTTTTTTTTTTTACTTCCTTATTTCCCCTACCAGACAGTATTTATTTTCATTAATGCTTGCTTCTTGCCAGGCAGTTGATGCAATTAAAATCTGTAGTAGATTTTGAAATGTGTACTATTTTCTCCAGTGTCTAACAGCCAAGAATTTGTTCAAACACCCTTGAGCTACCTCATCTAGCAAGCCCCAGTCAATGTGAATTGAAAGTGCAAGTAATGAAACCGAAGGCTTTTGGCCTACATACAAAACTAAAAATATTAATTAATTATAAGCAAATCAAGATTAATTTAATATTAGGAGATAAATACAAAATGCTTTTAAATATGCCATGCACTTATCCCACATGGGAGGCCGTCCATCCACCACATGTCCCTAATGCCAGGCTGTGGATCAGAGGACAGCTGTGGGGTCTGCATAGATGAGGGTAACAGGGGTTGGTTGTGAGCCACAGCAAGCTACAGGGCAAGTTGTATTTGGTCTGCAGGCTCTGAAGTGCCTCAGAGGCCCCCTGTTACACCTTCCCACAGCTAAAAGGTAAACATTGTAAACCTTCAGTCCAGATAAGTTCAAAACACAAACTAAATACCACAGCCAGTCTGCTGGAGACCACACAGTCATCAAAATTCAACTTTCCAATTGCATTATTTTATCTACATTAAGGAATATTTAGAACATAAACAAATAAGGGGTAATTATAGTCTATTATTTTGTCTAAAGACCTATCAAGATATCTTTTCTGCAAAAAAAATATGGCTGCCTCCAATCTGATTTACTCCACCACACAGAAGCACTGTTAGCTCAGAAGTTTATAAATTCACTATCTTCCCTAGTAAGGTTTTGGACAGAGCAACCCACTGGACATGATATCAACCTTGTCATATACCAACTGAAGACACACAAGGCAGTCTGGGGCCCAGAAGAGCACTGCTTAAATTTCCTGAGAGAATGGAAGGATATCTGTAACTTGTAAGCAAGAAGTACACTCATTAAAGAAACTTATTTTAGCAATTACAGCCATCCATGCACTGGGCAGAGTTGTGAGTGATGGAGAAAATTTAAATGTACTTTGATTTTACAATTATCTATGCCTTCTACTGACCTAGTTTAGGAAGTGGTTTTATGTAGTTTTATCTTCACTGAGAAGCAGACATAAATAAATTATCCATCTCAATTTTGTTGGCATTTTGTTGACTTATGTATGAGGTGATGAGATTTGCGATGATATACTCACTGTTTCCCAGCATCCTGGGACAAGTATTCTTTCAACTGTCTGAATGTCACATGGAAGGACCTACTCTGTGGAAACCTGTATGTGTATCTTCTAAGGAGATGGTCCTGAGTTGTCAGAATATAAACAGTACTCTAATCTAGAAGTTCTTTGCTCAAAGCAGTCTCTTTAAGTAACTTGTGACTAGCAGCAGCAGGAAAGTCAACAGAAACAAAGTATCTCAAAATCAAACTTTAGAATGTAGAGGAAGTACAGCAAGATACAGACAACCACCAAATTGTATAAAAAGTTTGGGAGAACAGTAACAACACACTTATTTTTTACAATCAAAATATGTCTGTCTAAGGTGGGTCATATTTTAGAAAAATCTGAATAAAACTGAAGACTGTGGGACAAATCAATTCACGTTTGTGTGACCAGACTTTTAGTGAGATGCGTATGCGCAGACTTCCTAGACTTAGTCTGTGACACTACATATTCACTGCATTCAAATCCAAGTTCAGAAGCAGCCCTTCACTGCTTTGCTGCTGCTTTATTCACAAGGATATATGCAAGTACAGCGCTCTACCTGTGTGCACTGAACATTATTCTGAAAATAAAATTTAATCTGCTCTTGACCAAAGTCTTAGAACCAAATTTTCTCATATGCAGAAGATCAATGACATTGGAATCTCAAGGCTCATTACAAAGGCTTTGTAATTAGCCTGCAAAAACCTCTCAAAAACTCTTAAGTTGAATTCTGTGCAGCTGAGTTTCTCTTCTATGAGCAAATCCCTGAAACGAGCAAATTAGTCACAAGGCCCCTAAGGCAGAAAAGTAAGGAAAGCTTCTGTTCTCTCCACCTCTTTAACACAAGGGACTTCCAATGAAACTTAAATATTATAAATAGGCAATACTCTATTATACAATTCATAATTAGACAGTGGAACTAACTGCTACAAAATGTCATTAAGGCTGAGGACTTAGCAAGGCTGGAAAAGGATTAGACATTTACATAGGTTAACAAAAATATCCAGAGCTCTAATAATTTTCCAAGCTCTACTAAATACCATATTCCAGAGTTCAACCCAAACTCTAACCAGACAAAGAACAGGCGGCTCTGGTCAGTGGTGCCCAGCGACAGGATGGGCCATAAACTACACCACAAGATGTTTCACCTCAACAGAAGAAAGAATTCTTTACATTGAGGGTGGCAGAGCACTGTTGGCTGCCCAGGGAAGTTGCGGAGTCTCCCTCTCTGGAGACATTCCAAACCCACCTGAACATGTTCCTGTGTAACGTGCTCTAGGTGACCCTGCCTTGGCAGGGTGGCTGTACTAGATGATCTCCAGGGGTCCCTTCCAACCCTAATGAATCTGTGATGCTGTGATCTTCCACTAAAACCTCCACCTGGATACTGAAATAGCACAGCTTAACAAGCCCAATCTGTAATGGCAATAAAACAACCAAGTTGATCCACAGGCTTCAGCTCAAAGTGGGTAATGATCATAGTGTGTTCAGTCACAAGAATCTGGGAACCAAAAGGAATGGGAAGCAACTTCTCATGGCAGCCAAAGATATACAAAGAGGACTGCAATGACAAGGTTAGGTTTCAACACTACATTAAGAACCAAGCTACAGAATAAAAAGAAGAAAGAAAATTATAGGGTTCCTTTGCTGTTGTGTTGTAAACCTATTAAAAAGCAAAGCAAAACAAAAACTCATTAAAAGTCAACATGCAAGGGTAAAATACACTTGATTTCAGAATTTCAAAAACTGTTTAAATTAAAAACTTGTTCTGCCACTGCTTCTTTGCTCTTCCTTCCTCTGTAGGCAGGCCTGTCACATATGTTCTCCTTTCCACAACATAACCTGTCCTTGCTTCTCTGTGTCCCAGAGGATATTCTAACTTTCTAAATCATTTGTCTGTCTTTGTATTTCTCTCCTTCCTTACCAGGTCCACAAGAGACAGGCTGTGAGGGGGCACATCTAGACTGACACCTCAGAGAACCACCAGGTACCTACTAGATGCAGAAGGCAAAACTCAACAGTGGAAGTGGGGCGTAAAAAGAAAAACAAAAAAGGGGAATCTAACCATAGTCCAGCTACCATAAAGCATCAGTCCAGTAATAAAAACATGAGGTTGAAAGGTTTGAAAAGATGTGCAATTAAAAATACTTAATTCCAAATCCATACACACTAATCTCTGTGTTAACAAGCCTATCTCTAAAATATGATTTAAGGTTCTACCAAATGGAAAAATCACCACATTGATAGTTCCTATAAAACACAGGTTAAAAAACTGACTTCCTGTGCAAATATTTGAACTATATACTGTAAGTAACATTTCAGCCTCTGCATGCAATTATTAAATATTAAGCAAATAGCTATGGATCATATGTACAAAGGTGAATGCAAAATGCAGCAATATTTAAATTAAGATCAAAATAAGAAACAGCCCTTTGGTGTTTTGTTTTTCTTCAAAGTGGGGTGGATAATAAACATCCAAGAGCTTTCCAAGGCCTCAGAACAGATTGGATCAGTTTCTTTATGTTCCCTTTTTGTAGTCCTGTCACAGAAGCAAGGTATCAAATGATACAACCTGCAATTTGGTGGCAAAGAGAAACACTGCACCTCCCTCCAGTCCTTGAAGACTTTTATTTTATGTTATTTAGGGAAAAGGAAAAGAAAAAAAAAAAAAAAAAGAAAAAAAAAAAAAAAAAGAAAAAAAAAAAAAAAAAGAAAAAAAAAAAAAAAAAAAAAAAAGCAAGCAGAAAGGCAAATCTGATGAGTTACACTGAAGCGCTCAAATCAAGAATTTTATTGCTCAACTCACCCTCCACTACACTGAGAGCTCAGACTAATCCAGTAGGTCAGATACAGTAAGACATCAACAGTGGCTCTTCATAAATTTCTGTGAGGCTTGAAACCATCATTGGTAGCCATTTATCTAACTCTGCATCCACAGTACACAGGTGTGAGGCAGGAGGCAATCTTTGGACCCCACCAGGGAAGGGACCACCAATCCACAAACAATATACAGTCATTCTTTTGACAAGTTCCAGAGCACAATAACAGTCACAGGGCAAGGAACCCTGTTGGTGCACAGCAGCCCATCCTTTGCCTGCACCCCAGAGAAACCAGGAATTACATGTACACCATTACAGAACATGGCCCATAGGCACACAGAAGAAATGCTGCACTCTGACCCTGGATTAAAACAGGGATTTAGAACATGGACTCGTTTTTCCCAGTCTATTTCCTTAAACAACAAATCTGATTTTATAATATAACCACTACACACATAATTAAGAAATCACCTTCACAATCATGAAGGCAAAGAAAATTCATCTGAAACCTAAGAAAAAGTATTTGATGTACACGGCCATATCTATGTAAATATTTTATTCATATTGACAAAACAGATAAATAAAACTCAGATAAAACACTGAAGGCAGTATTAAAACAAAAGTAATCTTTTTTGCATTTTAGGGTAGCTGAAGATACTTGATTTTTATTTTCTTGATAAAGTAGAAAGTCAAAAGTCCCTGAATGAACTGATACAGTGTAAGTAACATTTAGAACCTTCTTATTTGCCCTTTTTTTGCCTACAAGAGATTAATTTCATGAAATAATGCCAACAATTTTTCATATACTATAATGCAGTCTAAGAATAGGCCCCTGTATAAATTGAACACAGTAGTCACATATTTTGTGGATAGATTAAGGATAAAACTGCTAGCTCCATGCTGTGCCAGATGAAAAGGAACTGTTTGAGTACTTTAGAGCATGCATATTTAGTAGGCTATCCAAATTATTTATAAAACTTTGGGGAAAAAATTACTATTTAAGGAAAATAATATCATTGAGTGAATAAGGAACAAGAAGAAATTCAGGTTCCATTCTCAGTTTTCCAGAGACAAGGCAAGCCACTTCTTCCTGTACAGTTTCCATATCTGTGCAATGAAGGTAGATTTCACTAATTTAGTAAAATGGCAAAATGCTTCAGAGTCTGTACATGACATATCTTGACACAGGAACTGAGTATTTCAGTAGAAATCAGACCTCCCCACTACACAGATTTGCTGAACTGCTCAAAAATTCAAAATCTCAACAGTATGTTGAGCAGCATGGTATATTTACCACACTCGATAGGTGCAAGCAACACACATATATCCAACTCCAGCTCATCACATTTAGGAAAATCCCAAGGGAACAAGTAGGTGAGCTGAGTAAGTATGTAGAGCCACAGAAGACTTCCCTGCAGTAAGACAGCTATAGTTAACACAAAGCAAACCCAGTCTTTCCAACCTTCAGCCATCCTTTAGACATTCAGAGACACCCCAGTCATTGGAGATTGAAGCACAGTGATATGAAAGACCTAAGTACCAAAGAAGAAGCCTGTAAAATCTACAAAACAAAACGGGCATTTACTTTAGCATCAGAACATAAAAAAGTAGTAATGTTTTAATAAATGATGTAGGTGTAGGGAGCCTCAGCAAGCAGCTCAGCAGTCCCATGTAATACCAGTACTGAGGTCTTCAGAGAGACTTGTCTACATGTTCTTATAGCAATGTGAAATACAATTCACAATCCCTTTTGACAGCCTCAATTTAGACATACCCGCCTTTACAGCAGGGACTATACGCTACGAATAACTGTCACAACTTATTGAAGAGCTTAGTTACTTCTGGAGAACTAAGAAGTCTCTTCATCTTGCACACGTACAGAGACCTCCTAAGAGAAACACAAAAGATATGCAGAAGAAATGAAGAAGAAAGGTTTGCCCATTGCTAATTAACTAATCTTTCAGTGGGCCTCAATAGAAAGCCTCATTAACTCAAGAACTGGCCACTCAGTAACATTTGTGTTGTTATTAATAATGAAGAAATATGTTTTAAAAAATGTATTATAGAAGGTAGCAGTGAGTGGTCTTGAATGTAGAAACAAAGTTTTGTCTAACCCTAAAAAAAATCCAGACAAACAAAATTCCAGAAGTTAATTCCAGGCTCTTCCACCTCTCCAGGAGTGAGAAGCCTGAGGCCGGCCTGGGAACAGGTTGCGGGCCCACTGCCAGACACATGATGCTTTATTAAAGTTTTCATTGCACTGGGGAGGCCAAAACTGGACACAGTATTCCAGATGCAATCTCACATGCCAACTAGAGGTGCAGAATACCTTTCCATAACCTGCTGGCCAGGCTTCTGCCAACATAGTCCAGCACACAAGTGGCCTTCTTTGCACCCTTCTGATTCGTGTTTAACCTGTCCTCAAACAGAAAGACAAGGCCTTTTTCTGCAAAGCTGCTTTCTAGTAAGTCAGTGTCCAGACTGTCCTGCCGTGTGGCTTTATTCCATCCCAAACACAGGATTTTGCATTTCCCTTTCTTCGAACTTGAGGTTCCTATCTCACCTGTCTACCCTGAGTAGGTCCCACTCAATAGCAGCCCTGCCCTCCAGTACACTGACCAATGCCCCACATTGCTATCATCCACAGACTTGCAAAGAGCACAGCAAACCTGTCAACAATGAAACAGAGAAATCTAATAAGCATGATAATCTAGAATGGCCATCTCCATGCCACTGCACAGGAAGGAACACACAGCTGGAACAGGAGCCTAAGAGAAGTGGCTATTGACTTATGATGATTTTTGTGAGAATAAAAGCCTACCAGTCTAAAGTATTTGTTGCATCCCCATAAAAGAGCCTACTGCCCATACACCAGACTTGACAGAGGACTGACTTTACAGTCCTACATATTCACTTAAACTGAAGTTTAAGTGGCCTAAGTTAATATGATGGATTGTAAACAACTGCAGTTCAGAAGCTGGCATAAGTTTGCTTCTACAAAATTACTGATGGGGCCTGCAAATTGCCAGGACTTATCTGCCAATACCTCAAGAAAAAAAAATCATCAACAAGCTGTTCCTGCAAGAAACATCTTTTAAAGTGTATATTCATCTGACAAAATGCATGGCTGTTAAAGTTCAACTGATTTTGCAACAATTTTTTGCAGATCCTAACCACCATTGAACATCTCTGACTTCAGATTTACCTCAATAAGGGAATAATAAGGCATTTTTGCTCTTAATAGGAATTGAGTCTGAATCCTAAATTTCTCTTTAAGAGCATGATATGGTCTTAGGAACAAGTGGAAAGACTTAAAGATGCTATGCCTCCAAGAACTCTATATTCATCCTGAGACAAGAAATATCAGTGAGCTACACAAAATAGATTTTAATGCCAAGTCAACCTCACCAAGAATGATGCAAAGAGAGTTGCATGACCAATGCATTTTCCTTGGAATTATTCCAACAGAGGAAACAAGAGGAAAGTGAAGAAGTCAATTTCTACCCACAAGGTTTTTCCAGCCTCTCATACAAAACACTTTCACATAGAAACAAATCCAGACTACGGCACTACGACAGGTGACAGCCAAGTAGAGTAGCAGAGAGGGGGGCCTTTTTTAACAGGCCAAAGATGAGCTATCAAGCTTAGTATCTAGAAATTCACTCACGAAAAGTCTTCAAGCCTCCAATCAATACTGCTTGCAAATTCTTTGTTTGATTGACAAGGAGAAAGGGAAGGTAAGGGAGGACAGCCCACAGCATCAGGCTCCCCAGGGAGGGGAACAACAGCACCATTACACATCTGTAACCAGCCACTGCAGGGAGAGAAGAAGAGTGAGGCTATCTTCTTTGACTGCCTTTCAGCACACAGTAGCTGTCTCTGAGTTCAAAAGCTGGCTTGTAGGGGAACCCTACAATCAACGGCAAGAACGAGCTTCTCCAATCCATTCTCTAACTGTGCCTAAAACAAGCTCTTGCTGCATCCTACATTTGGGAAGGACCCACATGTTCCCACTGATTTCAGATCATGCCTTCAGTGCCTAATCAAAGTACTTCAGCTGTGAGCCTTGTAGTTTAGATCCAGCCAGTAATTCAGAACCACGCAGCCATTTGCTCACCCTTGTCACCTCCCAAACTCCCAGGTTGGCATGGTGAAGAGAATCTAAAGAATCTAAACCCCATGGGTTGATATAAGAACAGTTTAATACTAAAATAGAGTAAAATATCGTGATAATAGAAAGAATACCAACAATAATGATAAGAATAGCAAACAACAAGAGAAGAAATGAAAGCTCAGAAAACACAAATAATGCACAATACAATTGCTCACCACTCACTGAAGGATGCTCAGCCCAAGCCGAGCAGCGATCTGGGCTTTCCGGGTAACTCCCCCCAGTTTATATACTGGGCATGATGTGCTGTGCTATGGAATACCCCTTTGGCTTTTTTGGTCAGATTTCCTCTCTCTGTTCCCCCCCCCCCCCCCTCCCCCCCTGCCTTCTTATGCCCCTCCTCACTGGAAGAGCATGGGACACTAAAAAGTCATTGATCCGAGTAAGTGCTACTTAGCAACAACTAAAACATTGTGGTGTGTTATCAGCATTGTTCTCAGACCAAAGCCAAAACACAACACTGCACCAGCTACTAGGAAGAAAAATAACTGTTACAACTAAAACCGGAACAAACCTAAAGGTAACAGCCATGAACACTTTTCTCTTTGCTGCTTGTGCAGGAAACTATATAGTGGGCTCCTGGTTGGGAAGGGGAAATCAGCAGGACACAGAGATGCAGCAGGTATTTTCAGCAATATGACCAACAAACAAAATGATCACCAAATGCAGATACATCATTAAAAAAAACAAAACCCTCAACAGACCCGGAATCAAGCCAGCACTCTTCCCAAGCACCTCTGAGCGGTGGTGAGTCACCAAAAGGCTTATATTCCTTCTGCCCACATTCTACATGCACCTCCCTCCCCTAATTTCTGGCTAAACATCTTCTGCTGCCTATAATGAATACAGTTTCTGTTCCTAATAAAGCACAAACACCTCACAGGCTAGGCTAGGCTATCAGCAACCCATAACAGGCAGGTATCTCAGCGTCTGGAAGACTGTAGTTTTAAAGATCTGACAAGGAATAATATCTGAACTTAGGTGGTAATTAAACTGTCTGAACAACACTAAGCACAGATACATTATCTTTTAATATCAGAAATGAAGTACTATTAGAGAACACAAAGCACCTCTCTACACAGGAAACACACAAAATGGATCCTTCTCTTGCTGCTGGGAGCTCAACAGATACTCATATGTTTGATCACATATTTGACATCACACTATTGCTCCTACTGACTACTGCCAGCTTTTCTGTGCAATCACACCTGTACAAATTCACATATTTCATGCAACTTTAAATGACTTTCAGAAATAAATATTCCTATTAGTCATTTATTATATAATGATCCGTGATAAAATTTCTGAATGCTACACTACACTTCTAGTCTGGGGAGGTGGCAGGAAATCAAAATCAAGCGACATAAAGCTGGACTAAGTAGACCACTGTGATAATACAGGGGGAGAAAAAACAGGGTAAAAGAGAAGTTCAAAAATAGTTCAAAGATATTCACCCAATTAAAAACTTACATTTTAAGTTTTGTAGCTTTAGAGATTTAAGATTATAACGAAAAATAAAAATAATCTGTAAAATTGCCATTTTCTGTCACATGCAATATTTTTATGATTAGTGAATAAAAAGCATGTAAGAGAGAAATTTAGAAAGCTGTGCAAGAAATATAAATGTACTTAAGAGGAAAAGAGACCACAGCATTTTAGTTCTCTGAAATATCCAGTACTGTCATAAAAATAGACTGAAGCTGCAAATGCTAGCTCTGTAACTGATGCTCACACTAATAGTTTCGATATCTGATATTACACTATTTGTACATTTTCTTGCTGCTAATTTAATCCTCTGCTGTATCTGAATCAGAGATCATGCTTTCCTAATCTGCGAACGCAATGAGCTTCAGAGTTCCTTTGTGGTAACCTTCCAGATCTCTCATAAATTCATTTATATTGACCTAAGGCTTTCTAAAAATCACAATTTCCTGTATTTTTCCCCTGACTTCATTGTACAGCATAAAGAACAAACCATCATGGGAACCAGACAAAATGGATCATCTTTTCTTCCTGCTGGGAGACCAGGATACAGGCACACTTTTGGTTCTGCATTCAGCATCTCACAGCCATTTCTGCTAACTCAATGATTCTATACACTCCACTATTATTTTTTCATTAGACCACTAACCAACAAACTAACTGCAAACACTGGAAGCATCTTCAGTTGAACAACATAACTTTTTATCCACATAAGAAAAATCTCTGCCAGAAAATACCTAAGGATTCTGACACATTAACTACGGCCAGAGTAAAATACCTTTGTCTAGAGAACTGTCTACAAAAGAGCACCTCCTCCTGCTGCCAACTCTTCTAACTGAAACTTTGGCTCAAAACTGGTAGACAATCATGGTATGGTTCAAATCCTACTGATGATGCATGTTTTGTACACTATAGCATCTTCTGTTTCCACTATAAACCGAAGCCAGACCTAAAACCGCTCTAAGAACTGACAGAAACGGAGGATTAAATAGCATGTGGGCAGTAAAATATACAAATTAGAAAGTGCCAAAACCAATACACTTTGGGTGAAATTACACAACCAGTTCCATGATGGATAGCAAGTTAGATATCATTGTATTTCCTTCATCATTGAAGGAAATTTCTGAATTTATGCCTAATTCTGCCTATTCCAATAAAGACGCTACAATCTTCAGTTAGAAGTATCATACATTATTTTCCCCCATTCATCTTAAAATGGAGACACAGCAATCTGGGAACAAATAAGACTGCCATCAATGGAATTCCTGCATCATTTGCTGCAAAAACTGAAGGTATTCATTCAAGTCACAAAAGAAAAATAAAAAATGTTGCTGATAATTTACAGCCCTGCCTCTACCTCTCAGGAGCCATCCTCTACCCAACAATAAGGGGG
>NDXB01012887.1:95141-107698 GCA_002631895.1 Agapornis roseicollis | reverse complement strand
GGGGGGAGGGGGGGGGGGGGGGAGTAGTGTTAATCTTGACATTGTTATAACAAAAAAACAAAATCCAGATCTTTCTTTTGAAGTTTTATATTCTGTTTTAACACCAGTCTCTGCTACTTTCAGTCTTCATTACTTACAACCGAGTTCCTCAGTTGGGAATTAGTTCTTACTCCTTTTTTCCCTACAGCAGCAGCTAGGAGCTACATATCCTAATTATCAAAAATAGCATATGCATACAAATACTACAAAAGGAAATACATGATTATACCAGAATTTTCTGAAGTTGGTATTCCTCATTTTAGCCTGCTGCCTTCAATGGGGCTAAGAATCATGTCTTTACATGTGTTTTTATATCAGTTAACAGGAAAGCAATTTTGAATAAGAGCTTTGGCTACTGTCACCATGAACCTACTCTGTATAGGATTAAGCCTGGAATTAGTGGGAATTGTGAGAAGCCATACTATCATTCTGAGATATTGTGATAATTTTCAAGATGCTATCAGATTTCACTTTGCTATCAGATCCTGTTCAGTGGAAGTCTACATTGCAACCATCTCTCAGGGAAAGAATGGTCGTCACGGACTGATGCCCGTTTCATCAAGGGTCTTGAAAGCCTGTGGTGTCTTCTGTTATTTGAGAAACCACCTCTTCCTCTTTGCTATAGGAAGTCAACACACACTTTAACAAATTTAGTTAATCATACAGCCAAAACTCGAACAGAAATCATAGTTAGCTGAATATATATCATCAGTGACAAGCAGAAAACATGCAGAAAACAAGGTTTAATAAAAAAACACTCTCAGGGCTCTGACTGGGATGGAATAACCTACATTTTTCCTTTCTCAGTTGAATCTTGTTTTTTGAGTATCGATCCTTGTCACAATCAAGCAAAAGGGTAAAAAACCCTCTGGAACAAGTGGAAATAGATCAAACTATTTATAAAATGTTTGCAAATAAACCTTCATGTGTGACCAAACAGAGTTTGTTACCTGTAAATACAGAGAGCATCTGTCTGTCTTACACAAACAATACAAGGATGTAGACATTACAGAAATACAGTTGCATTTCACCTGGCAGTTTGATGCAGCGTACTTGCACATGACAACACATTGATTTTACTTCTACCTCCATGCAGACATCTACGTAAAGAAATCCATTAGGCAGACAGTTCTCATCTCTATTGACTGACAGAGTGACAATCGAATACTTTTCACCTTCCAAACTGACTGACAGCTAGACACTTAAACAAGCCTTCAAGTTGCAATAATAGTATGAAACACTTTCAATTACCTGAATCAAACAAATCCATGATCCCACTAGTTGAATGTATTTTTCTGTCTGCTGCTATGCCTGGCTTGGTTTATATTGTTGTTTTGGCAATTCAGACCCCTAACAAGACTGCTGCAAACAAATAGCAGCCCAGGGTTTCTAAACAATGGGTTGTACCTAAAGGAGTCTTACTATATGCATTACTGTGACCAGAAAAACATAAATGCAGCCAGCTTTTTGAATCACTTCCTTTGCAGCTCAGCAAGAAAGCAAATCTTTCAAACTTACAAAGAAATGCTTACAAAGAAATAGCTACATCATTAGATAAGCGTCTTTGTAATACTAGTAAATGTTAAATGCCAGCCTGCCTTTAAAAGGTGAAGAATTTTTTTTTATAACGTGAAATTGTAACAAACAGTATTTTAACTTTGGGTCTAAATATATGAATAGTTTGCCCAGTTTTCTAATGCAATTTCCAAGTATTTTTCTAAGTAATTCAAATTTTACTGAATGAAATTCTCTCCAATTAAAATCTGAATTTATTTAGGGCATTATAATAAACAAGTGAACTTGAAAGAGAAACAACAGATAGGGAAATTAGATTTTTTTTCTGGTATGACAGCTCATATGTAATCAGAACCATATAGATTTGCATTTTACAATTGCTAGAATGAATAACTAAGGTTGGAAGTATCTAATGTTCTGTAGACATCAATATGTGTTGCTGCAAGACATTCAGCATGATCAGACTGAAATATCTAAATGAACATGCTTATGAGTTAAACATATACACTGCGTAACAGGCAAACAAGTAGGATCAGGGTGCGCTCTAATGTACTGTAATTGGGTTGACAGAAATAAAAGGAAAAGTCAGAGTCCATCAAGAACTGTTCAGTAAAAAACACACAAAAAGCAAAAGATTGTCTTTACAATTGAACAGTTGCATCAAAAATGGTCAAAGCATTTTAAAAGACATAATTTTATGTTCTGAGAAAACAGAACTGAAAATAAACCACGTTACCATGTATTTCCCTTACAAAAACTGGCTTTTAAGCCATGTTATGTCTAAGGAGTTTGAGTACAGCTACTAACTTTTCCCCTCCCTCTCTCTCTGCACTGTTCCACTGTTTGGAATCCAGGCAGGTAACAGATAATCTTTGCATTGCTTTGCAAGCTCCACTGCAGTTTAAATGTGCACAACAACTGAAAAGACTTGCTTTTTTTATTATTTTTTAAACAACAACCAGACCTTAAAACAAATGTAACAAAAAAAAAAAAAACCAACCAACCCCCAGAAAGCCTCCCTTTGAACTCAGCAAATATGTCTATGTTAAATCTCAAGTATTTGAAATCCTTTATGGCATTCTGTTGGTTTTATGAAAATAATATTTTAAAAGACTTTGAAAATCATGTCACACCACCAGTTTTACAGTATTAATAATTCAAAGGATATGTAAGGACATGTTTTATCAGTTTGTCTCATAGAAAGAAATTAAATAATTAGCAAGAAAGCAATTACTTGAAAAGGATAATACTCTTCTAAGATTACTGTGTTTAGCATTTCTTCTTTTTTTTTAATCAGTCAATACTATTTGAAGGCATCAATATAGAATTTACTGTGCACACAACATAAAATGACTCTTTCAGAAGAGACTTGCTGTTGCACACTATACAGCAGATTGATTTTCTGAAAAGGAATGCAGCCTGTACTTAACCTAACAGTGTAACCTTGTTGTACTACATGAAAAGGGATCATGCATATTGATTTCTTTATTACAATTCCTCTTGTGATCAGTAAACATTCGTAAACCCTTCTTCTTAGGGGAAAAAAAAAAAAAATTGACTTTGAAATTAGCAAATATAAAGAGGCTTCAATTTTATATTCTGAAAGTGTCCTTCTTTTCACAGGGAGATAGACGCCAGACTATTCTGGTTTTCTTTGCCTGTATTTTAGGGGTACATTTCTTTTTCAAGTTGCCAAAACCAAGCAAACTGGATTGATGCCACTGACAAATCACTGGGTTTGCTAAACTTGGTAAGTTTTTGCTAAAAACCCCTTAGATTCCTGATGTACATATTCATTCTCCTTTAAAAATAAAGGTTTGCGTACAAAAAGAGCAAAACAGAGGAAAAAAAAAGAGGCATGATCACAGGGGAGAAGGAAAAGATCTCGTACAGTATCTGCCCTGATGAAACTAAACGAGAATAGCAATGGAACACAAATTTTAAATTGCTTTCTTTTGACCACTTCAGAGTCTGTTAACATGTACTTTCTGGAATCAATGTAAGCAATTAAAAAATTTCAACCAAAATGTTTTGTGAGGCGTAATTACTATAAGGTCACTAGATATTATTTGGAGTCAGTTCAGTTTATCACATTACGACGTGACAGGACATGAGGCAAAAATTATAAATTCCTTCCCTAAATCTGTCCTTTTCTGATTTAGATGGATGAAGAATAATTAACTCTTAATTATTCAGATGACTTCAAGGCAGTTTCAGGATTCAGTAAAGAATGCAGTCATTTTAACCAAGGAAAGCAGTCTCCTATCATTTATCAAATCTTGCAACTTGACCAATGATGAATAAAAAAATCTATGTTTACCCATAGCCCTAACTGCTACCTTAGAGGTTGTTAAGCAACAAAATTTCCTTTAAATTCTACCATATGCAAATTATCACATGCAATTTGCATTTTAAAGTATTTAACTCTACATATTTATTGGATTTTGAGGCCATGCTGATCATTGATTTATGTGCTTCTGGCAATCATATTTCCATATTTGTATGATTTTGATGACAGTAATAATTCAAATATGCAGAAAGTTGTTCTTTGAACAATATCTTTAATTACGTCCTCAAAGCATCATTGTTTTGCCTGGTGTCCTGACAAAAATGGTTTGAAATGAGAAATGGCATTAGGATCTGAAATGCACAGAAGTACATTTGTCCTTTGCTGTCTAGTACCAAATGCACAGAAATGACTTTTCATGTTAACCAATCCTCAGCCCTAACCAGTCTGCAAAGCCCAGCAACCTTGCACGTAAATACTTTATTAATTCTGACACACTTTCACGACAAATTCAATCACAGTTCATAGGATTTCTGTTCAAAATGCAAAACCTGCCCCATTTACTTTGCCGCTAACTCAGAAAGTTTTGCTGCCACATTTTTTTATTAGAGTTGTCACAAATTATGTGCACTCTTATGAAAGCTATCAAGAACTGTAATCATTAAAAGATCCACAAATATTTTACCCATTTACTTCTCAAACACAACCATCAACCATGTCTTCTGTCACCACTATCAGAGCAGCTTGTTTTAAAACAAGTTTGGTCACTGGAACACATGTATAAACTTTTTAGAATAATTGTTCACTCATGTACAAATATACAAGAGTAATGCATTACCCTACACGATGAACTTGTGTTTTAGTTAAGCATTCCTATTTATACTAATGTTCATTTAAATATTGTGCAAAAGTCAAATATTATCAGAATAATATAACATTTTACTTCGGTGTTGCACAGATTTACTAGTTTGCTGTTTCCCCATGAAGTGTTCTACATAATACTCTTTCTGCCTCATTCAGGGACAATCTAATATTTAAAATAAAATAAACAACAGACCCCTTTCCAAGTTATATATAATTTAAGAAGACTCTGTTTCTTTTAAAAAATGTATAAGTAGTGCCATAAATAGAGTTGAAATTAACCTAAATTTATCAACATTTTTCCATCTGTAAAACACACAATATTAAATTCTTATGAAATCATTAGGCATGGAGTTTGCTTACTCAGAACCAAAACATACTGCAGCATAAATGGGTGCTTCCATGACTTTTTCTTAAATGTTTTACAAAAAGAACCTTCTTAGTATATTCTATCCTGACAGATAGGCAAAAGCAATAATGAAGGTATGCAGCAACCATGATGATCTTTAAAAAATAAAAGCAAAAACAAAGGAGAAACCCTTTACTCTTCAGAATAGTGGCATTTTTTTGGCCTGTAAATATCTCAAAACAATAGTTTTCCTTCAGAAAGACTTGAATATTTTATTTATGGATGTTGAACAAAAATTTAGTGCAGACTGTAACTGTATAAAGCACTGCTTTATTTTTTTTATGAGAGCACCCCAGGCAAACAAACATATAATGCAGACCTGACATCAGGCACCCTAGCACACTTGTTACAATTTATTTTTGTTTAATTCCCCAGGTGAAAGGAAAGAATACACAAGTTTGTAATATCTACTACTTATCTCATTCAGATATAAGCTCCTCGGATCAGTAAATAAAAGGAAACGGGTGTAATTCTCCTTGGGTCACCCTTTAAAGAGACATTTGCTATTATGTTAAATATTATGGCACACCACCACACTGAATCTAAACTCACTTCAAAATGCATTTTAAAGTCAATTGCAGGATTACTGTGCTTCTTGATTCACCGTAATGCAAATATCTTGTCTCGTTCCAAGCAAGCGTTCTGCTAGTAAAATACATGACATTTGCTGACCAACCCTTAGGAAATAATTAGATAAAGACAAGCTGCTTTTTTTCAGTCCCTATCAGATTAAAAATGTTTACCTCTTCACCAGACAGGGAGGATGCACTTACTATCAAAATTATCCAAATAAGTTTATTGCTAGGGTTGTGTTAACTATACTACAGGCAAATGCGCAATCTGCACAGAAAGAAATCATTTTTACTTATAAAAGACTCCATGTTTTACCTTTAAATCCTTCCAAAGATCATAAAGATAAATGCCTTTGTAATGTTTGAATCTATTTATAACACACAAGAGCTGCTGCTGCTGCTGGAGGTGAAGTTAAAGCAGCGCTTTCACAGGGAACATGGAAAATTAATTTGAGCCTCTCCCTCCAACACTCCCTAGTGGCTAAGAACAGAGGGGCCTGACCTCTGGGGCCATGGTGCAGGCACAGGCGCAGGCAGTAGTGCAGGCAGCGGCACAGGCAGAGGTGCAGGCAGGGCTGGCTGCAGCTGCCTGTGCTAGGCAACCCTTTGGGCAAGGTACGAGGAAAAGCAGCCCTGCATGCTAGCCTTTACGGACTGGGAAAGCAAAACTGTCCTGTGAGTGTAACACTTGGTTGCTGTCCCACGGAGGAGCGAACACCACAGCCACATGTACCACCGCCAAGAATTGGAAGGCAAAAGAGGCAGCGAACGGGCAGGGGAAGAAAAATGACACCACGGCATCCTGGTGTATTAACAGTCCTGTACCGAGACACTTCAGGAGAAATACAGAGGGTTTTTCAGTTCTGATTCTCTACATCTACATTCTTCCATTTAAGCTAAAGTTTTTACATCTGTGAATGTGCACATGTGTGATTAAATAATCTAAAGACTATGGAAAAGAGACATAACAATTCAGCTGAAATTAAATCCCAGTAAGGGGAAAAAAAAATAAAGTCCAATTCACTGCGACTAGCGAATCGTTTGTGGAAATGCTTCATGTAGGAAGCATATTACACAAAAAACAACAATGAACATGCTTAATAAATCTCTAAATTCTTCCTAAATAATTAGGGACATTATGAAGGGGTTTCCAAGAAATTTAAATATGTGAATAGACACAAGTTTACACAACTAGAAATACGTTCTAAGCAAATATGTTTGGCATCTCACATCCCATTCTTAGAGGCACAATTGTTACCTTAGAAATTTTTCTCTTCCCCCTCCCCCCCCACGCCCATTTCTTTCCTTTATATAGCCCCTTAAAGTGCTCCAGGGACTTATTATCGTGCATCCCTTGTCCTGACCATAATTGCCCTCCAGGTACAATCCTTCTCATGACTGAGATGTCCTAAACACAGCCAGGTGCTCTGTAGAGCAGCCAACACATTTCCACAGTGTAAAGACTGGGTACTGGGCACGTCCTGGTTCCACAAACATTGGAGGGGACAGAACTAATGCAGTTTACCTTATTGCAATCTGTGATTCCTGATGAACTTATTGTATATGCTCTCAAGAAGGGGTGAAACACATTTTTCTCTCAGAGAATGAATTCCTTTAATGAATCATATGACTACAACAAAAATCTAAACATACAAGAAAGCTGAGATTTTACACATATAATCCAAAATACTCCATCTTAGAACTTAAGAATAACACAGCATTCATTTATTTTCTAGAATACTCAAGCCAGTATTAAACTGTAAAACTATTCTGTAAACACATTAAATTTTGGCCCTTAAGACTATGACATTGTAACTAAATGGGTAAATGAAAAATATTTTAGTTACAGCTAGGGCCTCTCAATATATTTCAGGGATAACAAATGAATCCTTAAATCAATACCATAAAATATACAGAATTTATAAATAATTAAGACATTTATCTTCATGGTAGAAAATAAAGTTATTGTATGTAGTTTAGATATGAAAATGAAAATCCTGTATAAAACTCGTACCATTTTTATCATTTGCAGAGCTCAGTAGCACTGCTTATTAATAATAGATTAAGCAGTTGTAGCCAGCTATATAAATTGGCAGTTGATTGCAAAGGGACCTAAAATTGCAATAGTACAGCATAGCACTTAATGCAAAAAATGGCCCTTTCATTTGTAAAATAACAAAAAATCTGCACCTTGAATTGCTGCACTCAGCTTGTAGCTGTTGCAAGGCAAAAATGAAAGTAATATGGTAAAATTAAAGCGATACAGTAGCAGCATTTAGCAGCAAATATGAGTACAAATAAAAGTCAGTTTCACCACTTCCCTCTCATTGAAAATTAAAGCAAAACATTCCGTAGTTTACATGATGAATTCAGAATCACTCGATCTGAGAAAGTCAAAAAGCATACATAATATTTCAATGTTTTACTGTGAGCTACTTCATAAAGTACAAACGAGTAATGGCACCTTTGAAAGAATTCCGCTCTGCTAACTGCTAATGAGTAGCTTTTCAGAAGCAAGCTGCTTTCCCAGGGACTTAAAGAAATTCCTTTGTATCAACTTAGTTGTATGCAAATTAGGTTTAAAAAAAGAAAGACCTGGATGGGAACTGAGAGTATCGAAACCTTGCAAAGTACAACACAGATGCAATGCTCAGGTAAATATACTTGTGTATGCATTAAAGTCACCACTTCATGCTTAACAATGAAAAGCCTCACTCGAAAAAATCTGCTTCTACAAAAGCTAAAGTCAACTTGTTAAAAGCAAGTGATACACAGCCAGTTTCCATTTAAAATGCCTAAACTCAGGAACAAAACAAAAAGATTGTTGAGACTCTGGAAGTGTCCACTTTTATAAATCTAACATACAGCTTTTCAGCAACTTAGTTCCCTCAGTGTTTGCACAGTGTAAGAATTCTAATAGTGCACAATTAGAAATACTGGAAAACTGTAACAGATACAAGAGTCACATTATGAAACCTCGACTAACAGGGAAAAAAGAAGAATTATAACATTTTTCTGGAGTTTAAAAAAAGGTGTACATAGGAAAATAGTGAATAGTGCATGACTAAGCACATGAAATAAGAAAAATGTACGGGTCAACTCATTTATAGTAATTCAACCTTCATCTTCTGATTTACTTACTGTAAAAAATCTATTATAGCCACAATTTGGTAGTGAACTGTAGCCATCTACTGGAATGAACAGATAAAGCAAATGTTTAAGACAATGTTCCTCCCCAGGAATTCAGTTTGTTTTGCATGCTCTCTAGTATAAGCCAGAAAAACGAACAGTGTTAGGTGCTTTTAATACTGGAAAAGGAATATCTCTCTGAGCCAACACAGGCTAAACAATGTCAGAAATACACTCATTCATTTGGCAAGCACATTTGAAAACAGAAGAAAGAAACGGCAATCCTTTTTACAATAGCAATGCATATTGTCTGCTATAAACAGAAAATATATCTGACGATCACCATATTTACATTTTCAGAAGCATACAATAACAAGTGTTTCAAGTGAAACAAAATACTACTTACTTTTATTTTAAAGCAAACCAAATTAAATTATTTCAGCACTTTATGGATTTAGGACAGCAGATTTCATTAATCGCCATCAATATGTAACATAGTACTAATAAGCTCAACTTTCCTTTATTTGAAAAGCAAAAAGAAAAGATCTACCCATGCCAAAGTCTGCTGCTGTTCTGAAACATGGGAGTTTATACCAACACTTAGGGCAATATTCTGAGTACAGCAACTCTGGTTGCATCATAAGGTGTCTGTCATGAGGTAAGGAGGCATGTATTAATATTCCCAGAGTAACTAATTCAGCCTATGTTCAACTTTAAAGTATACCTTCTAAGACATCTCAAATTCTATCAGGAAAGGAGTGAATGCTGATGGGATAACAGGGACCTGCAGAAAAAATCCAAACCCATTATGGAGGAAAAACAACCTGCAAAAAGAGATTATACCTTTTATTAGACTATATGATACTACTGGAAGAGTGAGCAAGCTCTCCTCTCAGGCTCAGGTGAAGGGACTGAGATGGAAAACATGTCAGCTTCTTCCAAAGGTATAGTTTCATCTACAAACATTACTTCCTTATATCTCCATGACCCATTGCCATAGCTGCAATAACGTGATAACTAATAGTCTGTTCTCAGAGAAGACACTGCTAGTAGTATGGTGCCAAAGGCCAGTAATTCAGTTCCAAGCTCCCCCTATCAAGATATGCCATCAGATGTAGAGATGCTAATAAAATTGTTGAATAAGGAAAGGGGAAACTAACCAAAATAAGATCCTGTTGTTCCACTCTTAATGCAGTTTTGGGCCACTTTAATTTCTGTTGCAAGGGGACACAGGGGCTATACCATCAGCACACATTCCCCTCTGTCCTCTAGGTGTTTTGGCCCTACACAAGTAAAATCAGAGTCTTTTCCAAGCATCTCAGGTGCCATAAGGAACTCAGTTATTCATAAATGCAAAAGAAACATGTTTTATTTTGCATTTGGACCCTAAAACAGCTCCAAGAGATTTCTCAAGATTTAATGTCTGCCTTGAGTAAAATTAGCCCATAGAAATAAGGTACAACATTTAATCACTATGAAAGAAGGGCAATCCAAGAAGATGGGAAGCACAATGGTCTAAATCTTTAACCTTATGAATTGCTTATGGAACTGTTTCCTGAAAAAGAGGACAAATACAAGAGGGAAGTGGAGGACACCGATAGCATTCAAAAAGCAACAGTAAATCACTGATATGTACACACACACACAAACGGTACACCCAACAAAATGAAAATCCTTATGCCATGATTAACCCCTATATAACTCAGCCTTTACAGCTCAGAGGAAGCCAGCACAGTATTAAACAAAAATTATTAGACGGAACAAGTCAGCAGAGCTTTGCAGGCAGAGAGCTGTTAAGGTGTCCTCAACTGTGCCTGAAATTTCCTAAGTACATTTGAAGATCTGCCTCTGAAGATCATTTACTTAAGATCTGTATTTATTGTGAGACCAGCAATGCCACATGTGAAAATCAACTATGCCTCTTGTAGATGATCAGCACCATTCAATAACTCCAAAAATCACAAATCACTGTAATAATGTGAAATGTAACTAAGTGATTTTAAACGTGGAACAACATCTTTGCAAGTCACTTACAAAGGCCATAAATTAAATTAATTAGTTAAGGTATAAACAGTAAAGCTTCGACTCAGGGAATTCAGACAGATTAAACTCTTTATACTGATAGGCTAGCACTGATGAAACCGGTTTTACTGCAGTAAACAGGGAGGAATTTGTACAAACTATCCCACCAAGCAGAACTGGTAACGAGCAGATAGGGTAGTAACATCTTTAACCAGCACCATTAAGTCTCAGAAAGGATAAACCAAACATGCATTGTCATCAGGAGTTGGGGGGGAAGAAAAAACTAACAAAACAGAAAAACTCAGCTCTCCACCCCTATTACAAAACTTTACTAAACTACTGCTGAGTTCAATTCTTATTATAGCTCTCCTGAAATAGCTGGTCCGTCAAGATATGAAGGTGTTTTAGCAATTACTATAGTAAAATCAAATGCATTGATTGCTGGATTCAATCTTATGTTGATGAAATCTATTCTGAATCAGTTGATGATATAAATTTGAAATATCATGTAATATATGCTACAATTCAAAGAATGTTAGTTAGTGGCACCAAACAAAATCCCCAATGCATGGGTTATGTTTAAGACAGAGGAATGATAAATAACTGCAACTCTGCACAGACATGATGGTTTCCAGTATGTCAGACACTACACTACCAGGTAAAACAGGTTTTTATTTTCCCTCTCTCCCTTCTCCCAAATCACTATCAGCAGTTTTTATAAAAGACATCTCAGTGAGATAACTGGCTATGGAATCAATAAATGATATGGCAGTTCATCCAGTCCATGTAGCACTATGTGGGAAGCAGTGCCCTTCTTGTTAAGGTTCAGTATTAAAAGATATGCTTGAAATACAAAAGCCTGCTGAACAAACAACATTGAATGTCAAACAATTGACTATTTCTCACAAATTTCCAAACCCTGCTGAATAACTGTGTATAGACAGCAATAACATTTAAAATTGCCTTTATCTTTTACAGACCATCGTAAATTTGGAGGGTGAAAAGTTGGTGCTACCCAAGTCAATTGCACTACATCGCTTGAGGAAACCAAAATACAGCCGAAAGCATTCTGCAGTTTTACTGGCATTTTAAAAACATCTGCTTTTTCCATATACCCCTGAAAGACAAGTTTGTGCTATGCTACAACTGCTTAAACATAATCAACTGTCGGTTTTATGTGTAATACAGAAACCCTCAAAACCTGTCTCTGAATCATTAGATTAAACTGGATTAACATGTGACAATTACCGCACCCACCGCACGCAGGCAGCATCCAAAAAGAGAGGAGGCTGGAAAGATATAGGATCACAAGTCCTACGGAAACTACATGGCCATTCCCTATATCGGGTTTTCCAGTTTTAATGGCCTATTTCACAGAATAGTCTCTCAGAAATAAACTCAACCTGTCACTACGAGGCAGCCCAACATGCTGATTATACTAAAATTATGAATCTCTTTCTGAAGCACAGTGTTATTCAAATCCCTTCCTCTATCCCCTTCCTGCTCTATGAGGCTCAACAAGCTGGAACAATAATGTGCTGAGCCACCGCAGCAAGGTCGGCTCGACAAGATTCGATTCATCTTTTATACAACTGCGTGTTCACGCTTCTCAACAAATGAAGCCAAATAAAACCTGATCCTCTGCAGTATCAGCTACATCTGTTACTCTAGAAGGTAGGTCCGTTGCATTATCTTTTCCCCAAAAAATCCTTTACATTTTTTG
>NDXB01012887.1:72641-90141 GCA_002631895.1 Agapornis roseicollis | reverse complement strand
TTGAATAAAAGTAAATTATTTCCATTTCAAGTAGTTTTCTTAAATAGTAAAAATAAAGACTATGTACTGAAGGTTGGGTTTACAATTGTAATAAAATGATAAATAACTGAACAAAAAATCGACAAAATAGTATAACACATTACTCCATATTTTTTTTCTAGTATTTTCTTATTAATTTCTTTAAAAATGTGTGCAAATATGGAAAGCCCTTATGTAGGTTCACCTCATTTTTCTTTACTAAAGTAAATGTAGACACAAGTGCATGATAGGTCAAAGTAGCAAAAGCAGATGATAGAGAAACTCAGAATAGCTGGATGTGGAACAGTCATTTCACACATACATCTCTGATCTAAACAGCTGAACCAAATACATATTTTTTGTTTGGTCACATCTGTATGTACAATGTGTGTAATTAATTGTTCGTTCAAAAATGCAATTTCATGATGCATTTGATGAGTTAGGTACACAACAGTTTTAGTTCTCAGAAATGACTAAAAATAGTGATTTTAATTTATTCCTGCTGCCTACAATTACCCACAACCATGTATTTTTAAATATTTCCAGCCTATAAAAATTACTAATTTTTGCCACTTGTGTTTATCTGCATTTAGGCTTTGATTTGGATAAATTAAGCTCTCAAGTGTTCCTTGCTTTATGAAACTCTGCATGTTGTACACTTCAACACAAATAAATGACTTCTACCATTAGAGGTTTAAATAATGTAATGTATTTCATGCTCAGCCTGAAGCTGGATTCCAATGAAGTTGCTAATGCACGTAATGATTAAGTGTAACTCAAATACTAACTGTGTTGTTGAAAACATGACAGGCAATAATTTGGTCTATTATATTCTGCCATTTAATTCCCTAGTACAGACATTCTCTGACACGTTATGAAGCAATGATTTACAATTATTCAAGCTGCAAAGGTCAGAAAGTGACATTATAATCATCTACACAGAGATCCCTTTTAATGCATAAAAACTAGGTAATACTACACAAAAATAGTTTTACTAGAGTAGTAACTTTCTATTTAAGATTTCCTAAACTGCACAAGTATAAATAATTAATTTACATTACAGTACATTAAGACATCCTTGAAAATATAATGTTTTTCCTGCTCCTACCAATACATTTATGAATAAGTCTTTTCTGCTTGCTAAAAGCAATCTTAAGAGCAGGCTTCCACTAAGAGTAGCCTGACATTAACAGTAATCAATTAAAAAAAATCTGAGAATCTAAAAGATTTTTTAGAACACCACACGCAGGAGTACAGCCAATTTTTTTGATGCAGCTGGTCAAAGCACATTCTTATCTATAAAGTACGAAGATCTGTTAGCCACTATACTTGATAGAGGTGATTATTTTTCTTTAGACATTCTCCAAGCAACTAGTGTCATTAAAATGCTGAACTGTACACAGATTAAGATCTCTGAACTATTCTTAGCATTAACAACAGCAGCAAAAGTGAAGTTATTTTCATGCCTGGGACACTATAACACTCCTGAAAGCTTGTTTATATGAAGCTTTAAGAGATAAATAAATTTATCAAAACACTTATTTAGCCAAACTTCTTATAACATATCCAGAATTAACTGGGAAAAGAAGTTTCAAAGCTAATCAAGAACTGAGGAGCAGAAAGTGAAAAAGATTAATAGCTCCATCCAGCAAAAGACCAAAACAAAAACCAAACCCAAAAAATCCCCAACCAACCAAACAAAAAAACCTACAAGAAACAACTACTTCAGCAAAATACAGAAAATGACCAACACTTTCCACCTCCCTCCAAATTCATTGGTATATACGAATACTTTCCTTCCTTGAAACACATGGCTGCTATACATGGAATAAAAATAATAAAGATGTTGCTACAATATCCTTTCAATTTTTAGGAAGGTAGCAAAAAATCTTTATGTGCATGTATTAAATACTGACAGTTTTCCTGAAAATCCAAACCTACCTTACACCCATCTTCCTCAGCAGACTTTTAAGAAGTCATAAAGGAGAGAAGAAAAAAAACAAATGAAGCAGCCATTCTTACTTGAAACATGTAACTACATCCCCAAAAACTCTGTTTCTGAAAGCAAAGGGAAGAAAAATGCAAAGGAATAGTAGATACATTTTTAAATCAAACATTGCCTATAAATTCTGTTCAAAATCTCAAGTGCAGAACAATGCATTTTTCATGTTCTACCTGAGGCATAAAACTCAAAAAGTGCATGATAAGCATTTCACCAGGCAAATGAAACAAGATTTTTAAATGCTGGGCAACCACGATTTGCTCATCTAACCCAGGGTATCAGCCAATTTCAGAGGCAGACTTCCAAAAATTAAATTCAAATAGGCAGCAGTTTGCTACCCACAGAAAATAGATACTACCTCTGAAATAATGGGATATATTTTACAGCCATGGGTATGGAAAAGAAAACAATTAACACACATCTGCGATAAGGAAACGAGTAGCAGACGGTTTATTCCAAATGTAAAAACATTAGCGGTGTCCAATTTCTGTGTCATGGAGTTTCTGCTGTACAGCTGAAGAAAAACAAACCCTGAACTTCAATTAAAAAAAAAATAAAAGAACACAGGAAAATTACTGCCTTTTTCAACAGCTAAGTGAATTATATACTGCATACTTTGTATCATGTAAATATGAGGACCATTTGAAAACGGAGACACAGAAAACTCCTCCTAAAACAACAGAAAAGATGCAGCCTTCTGCTTTTTTTAAAAAGACAAAAAATTCCAGAGAACTCTTTGGGTTTTTTTTTTAAAAAAAAAGGAAACAAAAAGGAGCGGTATTTTGAGACTACACTACACCACCATGTTGCTCTGACATTTCACCTTTACAAAGTGCCCGAGCACATTCAAAAGCTTTTGGAACAAAATTTATTGTCGTAACTAGCAGAGGGCTTATTACTATGAATCTAAAAGTCAGAGGATAGAATATTAACTACTGTAGAAAAGAAAACATAGTGCAGGACCTTCTGTTTGTGACAAAATTACAGAGTTAATGTTCCTGAAAGATCACTTCACCTTTTAAAGCATGATTTTTAAAAAGGTAAAATTTATAGCAATTAAACCTAATGAAGAAATGCAGCATGAGCTGCTTATGTTCAGGAACTAATAGGTCCACTGAGCATTTCTAAGATTATTTAGCCATCAATGATAATGAATTGACATTGTCAGTGGTGTTAATGTACCAATGCTCTGTAGTGCCACTAATCCAATAGCCAATCCTAGCAATTTTTTTTTTACGTTGCTACTATATTTTTTTTAACCTACACACTACCCAATGCTTTCAATTAAAATAGCAGAAATACAGCACAGCCTATTACACTTTTTTTCCTCTTCTTGCACATTTAAGGATGACATGTGCATTATTTGGACTATGGTTCAAACTGCTTTGGTCATTTCTCCTTCTTCAAATCCTGCTTAATTCTTCAGGACTGCCAGCTACAGTATAAAAATGTATTTTTCAATTAAATCCATGTTAATATATACTTACTACATGTTAATATATAATTCTTAAAATTTTTGGTACCCATTAGGTAAAATGTCATGATTATTTAAATAGCTATATAGATCAGACTTTTGTGAGCAAAGGGTATTGTGGCATATGTCTCTTCAGCGGATTGTTTTGTCATATCTAAATAACACAGCTTCATGTGGTTCATGAAAATTAGCAATATAATGCTACACAAAAATGGAAAGTTAGTACCTGCTTGGCTACCAGGTGTGACATGTCAGCAACATACAGTAAGCAAAGTGACTAATATTCAAGTCCACAGTTTAAACCATTCATATATATTTTGCTCTCTCTCTTGCACAGCCATCATGAACTGCAACCGAGAATTGTGTAATTTCAGAGACAGATTCTAAGAACATGTCAATCCTGAAGGAATGAGCTTTAGAAAAAATGGGGTACTGTGCCAAATCCTAATCATTTTAATTCTCTTAGAAAAGATACAGTATCAGCTATTTTGAGGTTTTGTTTTTTACTTTTCCCCTCAGTCAAATAATACGATGATTTTTCACTTTAAGTTAAAAGGGAATTGAATAAAGAACCATTGTCAAGTTTGTTGACAAGTTCTAAAGAACAGAGCGTAGCCTCAGCTAAACGGTTTTGTGAATCTGCAGTTGTTAACTATCTTCCATGCCAAAATCTTAACAATTCATATAGCAGAGATAGTAAACAAGATTTGTCAAACAATATAAAATAGACTACCACACATAATGTTAAATGTTCTGCAAAATAAAATGCAGCACAAGGTATTGTACTATGGATATTCAGTGGTCTTAAGAATTGGGCTCATACATTTTTATTTCCTGTTTCAAGAAGTCAGCAATTAACTTCCTTGAATAAAAACATCTAAAGTATCTCATAACGCTACATGCTAAATTATTTGAAAAACAGAGATGAATCAGTGAAAATCACTCAGCTGCATCTCCAGCTGAAGATTCACTTGTCCCTTAAAATATGCAACTCATTTTGTCCTGCAGTAGATCAGTATACTAAGGTTAAAAAAACCCTCCTGCTGAATATTATACCCAGCATCACGCTACACCATTGCTGCATGCACTGCCTCATCTAATTGAACCTGTGCTATTCTACACATTAGCTATAGGACTGCTATAGCACGTTACATAGGTTTGAGTAAAATGTTTTTATATGATGCATACATTAGCTAATTTCTCCAGCATAATAACATTAAAATATATTTTTAATCAGAACTAGAGTATTAAAATCCAACTTTGAATGTCCTATGATGTACCATATATGCCATGGCATTTTAAAACCTTTTAAACATTTCTGCTAAATTAATTAGTTTTGCATTAAGGAGTCTCAGTGCTTCCTATTAAATGCAACACATTTGAAGGACAATTAAACATTATGAACGATCCTTCTCAGAAAATAACGGTGAAGTAAAAAAGAAAAACAAGATTTTTAGGGTGACAAACAAGAACACAAGCATGCATAAAAGAGTTCAATTTATTTTTAAAGTCTTATGCCTGAAATACTTTAGATCCGTTTGTTTGAAAAATCAGTCTTCTGTTTTGTTTTCGTAAAGAATGAAAACCCTAATGGAGTCCAGAAATCTGTTAATGGTACTAAAATTATAACAGTATAGCAAAAGAAAAAACCCCACACAGTAAAGTCTATATTATATATTTTTTATGTCTTTAAATGGAATTTACAGTTCTCCCTGGCAATGTGAATGAACATCCTATAATTTAGTCAATTTACAGATTACAGGTTCAAATTGACCTTGTAGCCCATAAAATTGCTCATCTTCAGTGCAGGATTAGAAGTGGGAAAAGAATGTCATAACTGTATTTAAGGAATTTACCATAACAATGGAAAGGAGGATATGCATGCATAATTTTAGCCACTCTTGCTCACATCACAGTTTTCAATTCTGAAACAATGCATATCCTGCACTCTTCTCCTGGTTAACCGTGGTGGAGACTGTTTCAATTTACTCACCCACAGACATGACACTTGTATTCCCTCATCCCAAGGTGCCTCTTGACATGGTTCCTGGCATCTCCGAGCTGAGCTGTTGCAAAGTGGCATATCTTGCACTTGAATGGCTTTGATCCTAAGTAAAATTTAGCATAAGATATGAGTTGAATTAGAATAATATATCACCCATGGTTAAAGAAATAAAAAATCCTGGGAAAAAAATAACCTTTAAAAAAGTCTGTCCCACATTTAACCTGCTTGAGATTTTTGCTTAACAAAAAAAACACATCTTGCACATAAATTTATGACTCCCTGAGCACAGATGGTACATACTATACGTTACTTATTAAAGTTTCCTTAAGTTCGAGATCACTACTCTCTTAACTCTGAGGAATAATTTACCCTTTTAAAATTATTATTATTATTTTAAAAACTCACAAAATACTAAAATGTGCAGACAATATAGTAGGTAGGTAACCTTTCAACAAGACTGCAAAAGTTGTTCTACACCCTTCCCCATTTCCAAATGATGAAACTCAGGTGATGGTCTTAAAGCGGCTCAATATTGGTGTAAACTGCAAAATGGACTCAGTTTTTAAGCAAATGCATTTAAAGTAATTTTACAAGTTTTCCAACTTTGAATAGATTTCACATTAGCATTGGTATTTCAGATTTGTTCTGTCACACAGAGAAAATGATTCATCACCTAGCTATTGTAATGACATGCAATGTATGAATATACAGTGGATAAAATATTATGCCTTTATGACTGTTTTATGGTCAAGAATTTATGATTATTCTGCAAACCAGAAGTATTGACATTTTGGCTATTATTTATTTCAAGAACAAACTTTAATATTAAATGCCTACTGCAGACCAAAGAACTCTGAAATTATTTCTCCAAGGAAGAAATACCAGCCTATCTCTTGTATCACATCAGTTCAGCAAAAAGTCAAATTATTTGTCCATCTTAATTAACAGTGATCCTCTCTGGAGGATGGAAAAACTATTCTTTTACTGAAATAGTTAAACTAGGCCCGTCAGTCCCCATGTTATTATGCAGCAACACCATTTTAAAGCATGCTGTAGCACTTTTCAATTTTCTGACCACTAAATCCGTAAATCAATAAATCAAAATCATGGAATTGCAGTTAAAAGTAAGTACAATATGGTCACAGAGTCTCCATATTACATTTAGTATATGTTTTGTGAAGTACTTCTTCCAACACAGTTAAGCATAGTATGAAATATGTGATCTTTAATAAATATACATAAAGAGCTCTGATAAGAAAAATATTGCACTATATCATACTTGATCAATGAACCTTTTTGCTTTGCCCTTGAAAACAGAATATCCTCCAAGAAACCAGGCTGAAATTGAGGATCTTAGTAAAAATTTTTAGAGTCTTAAATTTCAATTTAATTCCCAAAAGCTGACAAAAAATGAAGCATTTAATTTTAATCTTCTAACTGAAATAAAAAAGTCAACAGTATTAAGCTTAGGCAGACAAGGTTGAATATTTCACAGTTCAATGACAATGAAGCCAGATCTCTTAATACTTCCATTTCTACTGTTGGAAGTAGATGTAAAATATATTTAGCACCTGAATGGTTATATCTAGTCAGCTTTATAAGTTTAAATGTCAAAAGCAGGTTGAGACTGCAGCTAACAGCAATCACATTCTATCAATCACAGTGAAAAAAATGCAGTTTATTTAAATGATCCTGATAAAACTAAATTAATCATTAATTTGGTGACATTTCAAATCAACACTGCATTCTATAAGGAGACCCAAGCAAAGAATAATTTTAAAAAAGCCTATCTTTGCATTAATAGAGTATTAAAAGTTGATGGTTTAACTTACGATCTTAAAGACTAATTGCACAATTAATAACATTAAGGCCACAGTTGGGGAGGATTTTTAAATCCATTGTTGTTTATACTTCTCTTTTTTGTCAAAGAATTCAAATACCATGTGGATTCAAGCCTATGTTCCCTTAGTTTCTCTCCTACTGATTAAATTGTAAATTTGTTCCTCATTCTGTTACTGCAGGTGTCCCACAGGGCTTCCATACAAGACCTTTGCTGTTTTCCATTTACATGACTCCTTTGTGAAGAACTCAAGTTCAGACCAATTGTAGCTACAGTGTGCTGACAATACAGAAACATATTATTCTGTTGACTGCTCTCATCCAAAAATCAGTGAGGCCTTGAGGGTTTTTTTTATTTATTTCTCAGATCCAGAGCTGAATATCTGTTAACATCTCCATTTAAACTCCATGAAAATTCAAGTGCTGGCAGGCTGCAGTCAGGTTTTATCACCTGAAACAAAAGCAGTGCACCTCCCTTTTAGATTGCTGGTGCCAAATTTGTTCCAGGATGTTCTTTGCTGGAAAAACCCAAAATTTTATACTTGAGATGAAGACGTTAGACTAAGACTTGAACTAATGGGGGGAAAAAAAAAAGAATAAATCTGTGTTTGCTATAAGGCTAATTTCAGACTGAAGAGAATGTTGAAGCAATTAACCATTTGTTAGCCACACTTCTCACAAACTTTAATGATTCTCATGCTGTGTTAAATGTGACACTATTGGATTCACACTTGGCTTTGCTTTTAATTCATAGAAAAATGAGAAAAATCCTTTCAATATAGCATCTTTCCAACAAATTAGTTTAAAAAAAAATTACTTTACCCACAAGTTATGGCATAGAAACAAAGTGACATTTTCTGATGGCAGCAGTAAACAATAAGGCTCTTAACAAAAGAATTGGGGGGGAGGGGGGAAGGGGGGAGGGAAACACAAACCCCCAATAACAACAAAAACCCACAAACCTGAAAATAGATTAAGAGTTCAGGTCAGACAGACACAAACCATACAACTGTTTTACAAAAAGACTGAAGGTCACAGTCCTTCTTTTACATTAAGACAAGAGACCCAAAACCTACAAGAAACATTCACTGCCTCAGCTTTAAACTAACCAAAGGCAACATCACCTGCACCTGCAGGTATAGCTGTATCCCTAGATCAGGCCCAATGCAAATGAAGCAGAGCCGCATGAGGTGTCCCTGCTTATGGCAGGGGGGTTGGAACTAGATGATCTTAAGGTCCTTTCCAACCCTAACTATTCTATGATTCTATGAAATCTCATCATACCATTTCCCCATGTGTTTAGGACACAGGGAGTAGACACCACACTTGCATTGAGCAAACCTTACATTAACTGAGAAATCTGATGAGAAACAAAACAAAGATGATGTGGTTGCAGGTGATTTTTCCTTAGATGCTGATTGTTAATTAAGTTTATGGGACCTCCATCAATTGCGAACTAAAAAGTCTTCCACCTCTACTACTCTTTTTATTTTCCTTTACACTTCCTCATTTTCACTTGTCAACATGTGATGGACTTACTTGTTATGTCCTCTCTAGCAAAGCTTCCCTTTCATTTGCAATGTGAAAATCCCCTACATTATTTAATGGTATTTTGAGACATTATTTTTCTATTAATGGAAATCATTAGTTGTATCTTTCCGTAACTTTCCTTTCCCTTCCCCCCTGCCCAACCTGTCACCAAGTACTCAATAAAAAAGGCAAGGATTTGGATATGGTTACACATCTATACGTATAAATATATATGCTCATCCAGATGCTGAAGAAAGCTTTTTTAAAAAAGCACATAATCAGAACAATAATGGGGGAAATGTGCAGCTCTGCTCTTATTATGTATCTGCTGTTATCATGGAACAGGTGAGAAGCTAGAAATACTGGGGTTTGTCTCACCAGTGTTACAAGCCAGTTTATATAGAGTTGGTGGAGTAGGTCAGTTCCCTCTGCCACCGCTTCCAATAACCCAAAAAGATTTGTTTCTTATTCAACTGCATCCATTGTGATACAGATTGGAAGAAAAGGTTCTGTAAGTCACAAAGGAAATCACAAATATGAAAACACAGATTGGAAGAGAAAGCCTTCTTCCCATTAACTATTAATAAAAGTCTCCATATTACTATTTATGTGAATAAGCAAAGCATAAGAAAAGCATTTCATTTAAAGGTACTGTGAGAAAGAGGTCAGATAAAACTCTATTCTGTAACCCTTCTATACCTCCCCTGCACAAACCACTGAAAAATGACTTGGAAAATGAAATGTATTCTTTTACTGCTTTGCGTATTTAGGGCCATCCAAAAGCACAATAAAAATATACTTCATGATAAGACCTACACACAAGATGTTAAAAAGTACACTAACTTTTACTAAATGTTACAATCAATGATGTAACTTATGTAAGTAGGGTTGCTTTGTCATATATTGATAGTTACCTCACTTTCACATCCACATTAACTTGATTTTAAATGCAATTAATATATATAGTCAAGGAAGACTAATGGACTACATTCTGCACTTAACCTGGTGGACATTTTCAAATGGCACAAGTGACCAGTGCAAACCTATTTTGCATTGTAAACGACTAAATAAATCTTAATGGATTAAGAATGATCAGCTATCAACACACAAGGGAAATTAAGTGCTGAAATGCCTACATTGATTATTTTAAATTATTAGCCTTACTCTGTTCTTGAATTTGTATGCTTTTAGTGAGCTTTAACACATTTACAAGACTTATTGACTATAATTACAAGAGAATTCAAGTAATGGACACATCAATTATAAGCAACATGTCTTGACCAGACAGTTGCATAAAGAATTCTAAAGAGAGCTCCATTAGCATCCTCCCCCTTAGTTTTCTTCAGTTTTATCTGCCGTAAGAGGGCATATTAAGGGCTTATGCAGTTGTTCTGACCATATGAACACAAGCGTCCCTCTAAAGACTTAACATTGAATTCAAACTTGGGATATTAGCTGAAGCAATACAGATAACTACATTATTGACAGGACAGAAGTACTGCTGGAAGTACTAAGTATGTGAGTTAATGGTATACATGAATACTCAAGTTATAGCAAAATACTTTGAAAGGTTTGAAATACAATGTCTGTGCTTTCCAAGATTAATTTTAAACTTTGTTGTCCAGTCACGCCCTTGCCTTTTCATAAAAAAAAACCCTCACAAAACTATTTTAGGATTATGCCAGGAATCACCATTATTTTATGTTTCTTTTTTCTTACCTTTTTGTTCTCTTCCTTGTAACCATGCACTAAGTTTCAAATACTGCATGAATTTAAACTATAGCTTCCATAATAAGCCATTATTTAAAAGTACAGTAAAATAAACCTTACAGTTTTAATGAAAATATGTTCATTGAAATGTGAATTTATTATTCAAATCCACTCATAAATTCAACCACAGAGACACCACTTGTCTAAGCAGAGCTCAGTGATTTAGAAAAGCTGTCTATTTAAAATAAAGAATGTATGGCAGGTTTATAGAAACATCGCAGTGAATTTTTACATAAATTTAGAACTGCAGCTTATGCATTTTTCTACAAAAATGTTTTTAAATTTTCCACTTAAAATTAAACATAAAAATGAATTGAAAGTGTGATCAGCACAGAAACGAAATCAGATGCTACATCCCTGTGCACCACATCAGCATTACACACTACCTTCCAAAAAGGCTGACCAATTCCAATACCTATAACTTATTTCTTAAAAAATAACATTAAAAAAACCCTCTTGCTGCTTCTTACTGGTATTTATTTAGGAATGATGTAATATCAGATGTCTATCCTGAAGCATTATGTAATGCTGAAAGTGTCACTCAATTGAAATGAAATAAACAATTTGGATATTAAACAACTGCAAGGAAGAGGAAGTTAGAAAGAGCAGCTTATTGTTCTCTCAAACCACCAATGCTTCATTATATACATTTAAGAACCAGTTAATGGTTACAATTTAGATTAAAGGAAAAAAACTCTCTATGTGAAACAAAAAGCAGAAGGATGACTGCACTTAACAATATTCTTATATTTTCTGACCTTTGATCACTGCTTTTCATACCCATTTTGGCAATTTTGAATTTCACTGGGGGCTTATTAGGTGATATGCATGCTAGTTCATAAGAAACGCTAAAGGGATTAACAAACAGAAAAAAGATGAGTGGTATAATTCACTCTGCTTAAAAGGGACCACTTGGAAAGAGAGCATTTCCATACCTGTATGGGTACGGATGTGAGCTAGGAAGGCCATGGAATTGCTACTTCTACACATCTTCCCACAATACTTGCAAATATTGCCTTGGTTCTCTTCCCTCTCCCTGTTTATTTGCTCAGTGTCTTCCACAATGTACTTATTCACTTCCCGCAACAATTCTTCATGCTGCTCTTTGATGTGGAGAAACAGGCTCTGCTCCGAATCGAAGGGCTCCGTGCACTTCACGCACTTAAAGGTAGCGCCTCCTTCAGGCAGCTCCTCCACGCTTGCCTGCTCATTCCGCATGTGCCCGGCACTGGCCAAGTGCTGGTGAAGGTTGCTCTCTGTGTAAAATGATTTTCCACACAGTAAACAATGAAAATGTTTCTCTTTTGAAGGATGTTTCATGGCTATGTGAACATTTAGTCCGCTCAAACCATCTGCTAGAAAACCGCAGTCATCACAGCGAATACGTGTCAATTCCCCAAGGGAAATTCCTTCTGACTTCTTTTTCCCACCACTTGGTGAAGGGTCTGCTTTCACTGTAAGCTCCCTAGCCTTCACGCCACTTGACATCTGCCCTTCAGCAGAATGGTCAGTGACCTCCCCGTCTTGATGGCTTTTTAACCTCACTATAGAAGAATCAAACTTGCCAAAATTTTGCATTGCCTTTCCTTTATCATCAGCACTGATAACCGTTCCTAAAGCCTCATTATTACTTTCTTGCATGCCCTCAGCTGTTGAGCCATCTGCCTCCCAAGCACTGTTATTTATAGTTACTTCTGCCTCATGTTGTGCTTCCATAAGGGCTTCTTCCTCCTCCCCAGTAGGATCCTCTTTGAAACTTCTGTCACCCTCTAAACTATGTATATTTTGTACCATTTCTCCAAGGTTTCCATCAAAATTTGATTGCTCTACTGCACTACTTGTTTCTGGAAGAGTTAGCATAAGTGGGCTATTTTTTTTCAGTGCTATTTTTTTGAGAATATCTGTGTTTCTACATTCTACTTCAGAATCTTCTTTATATGCTTCCAAGCTTTCCTCACCTTTTCCTGGATTCAAGTTTGTGCTGCTTGATCCATTTTGACTTTCTGCAGTGCAATCATCATCTGAGTTGAGCTGCTCCTGACCATGCCTACTTTGCTGCGACTCACTAGTACCTGTTTCTTTAACTGATACTTCCTTGTCAAATTTAACTTTACCTTTCTGAGGAGTTCGCTGGAAACCTTCACAAAAATGGGTTTTGCCTCCATTTTTAGACTCCTGTTCAAGTTCACCTTCTATTGTATCTTTGGAATTGCCTCCTTTAGACATTCCTGAAGATGCGTATTCATCTAAGACAGTACACTCAGTTAAGCTTTTACTCATATGATCACCTTCTGCTGCACCACTGACACATTTTGTTCCACCTAAACTAGTTTTTGATTCTCCTGCACTGTGATGGTGCTCCTCTTGAGACAAAGCAGTGCCTTCTTTAGTGATATTTGCTGTGTTTGCTTCTTCCCTAGAGGAATAAACGTAAGATTCTCTTCTAATTTTATGTTTCTCTGTTGCTGCATGCCTAATCATTTCTCTACGAGTAACAGCATAGTAGTCGCAAGCCATGCAGTAGTATTCAAACTGTTTCGTATGTTTTCGCTTCACATGCAGCTCTAAAGAAGAAGAAGAATGAGCAACAAAGCTGCAGTGGACACACTTATTGTCACCTGCACCCAATGCTCTTTTCTGCAGGCATGGGTCACCATCTTGTGTAACCCTCACTGGTTCCAGAAACACATGTTGGTTTATATTCAATGGATTGCTAGTATGCTCCAAATCTGGCAGCCTACTGGCATTTACAACTTTTAGCTCAGCATCTTCTTGCTCAACTTCCTGATTGTCTAAGACAGAATTTTCCAAATCTGATGACTGGTTACCATCCTCAACATGTTCATACAAGGCAGTCATGGGGCTGTTACCCTTCTTGCTCATGGATTCAAAATTACCTCCTTTAGGGCTAACAATGATGTCTGAGTTCTGCCTTCCAGGCCCTTCTATTTCAACACGACTTTTGTGTTTTTTGGTTGCACAATGACGTTCCATGTCTCCTTTGGTTACAGTGTAATAATTGCAAACCTTACACAAATAGCTGTACTGATGACTATGTTTACGTCTGATGTGAACAGTCAAATTTGTAACACTGGAGGCCAAAAGACCACAATGGCTACATGTCCTAGAAACAGTGCCTTTGGGTTTCCCTCTTTTGGGTGCATTAGCTAAAACCAATTCATTTTCAGCAATCCTTTGATCAAGTGGAATGATTTCCTTATTTCTTGATATGTTTTCCACAGAAGAGGATGAAACATGTATAATTTCTTTATTTAACTCTGTATTCCCACTCCCAGAAATGGAAGGATCAACTACTGTTTTAATACCACCAATGCCAACACAAACTTTTTCAATACATTCTTCAAAACGTAGTCCAATGTTGTTTTTCCTGGCATTTTCAAGGTGCTTGCTTCTTTTGATATGTTTCTCCATTCCTTCCCTACTCAGTGAGTAGAGATTACATGCTTTGCAAAGGAAGTGATACTCCTGTGCATGTCGGAGTTTTATGTGCCTTGTAAGAACCGTAGAAGATCTTGTCTTATAAAAACACTTTTTGCATTGAAATTGGGTTTTATTCAGAACAGAATGCTTTAGTTCATTTTTATGGTTTATGAAGGAAGGGTCTGGAGGTTTTGCTTTCATTAATACTTCCATTTCCTTTGCAAGATTTTGGCTATTGTTTGATAACGAGTCAGCATAAGTTGGCACTTGCAAGGTCTGATCACTGCTACCCAGAGGAGTGGCTTGCTGAAAGACTGAACCATCATGTTTCTCGGTTTTTTGATGTTTTATCAGATCTTCTTCCATTTGAAAAAAAAGAATGCAAGTTGGACAACTATGGGACATGTTATGTGCTTCACTCATGTGGCTTTGAAGGCTGATCACGTTCAAGCTGCTAAATGAACAGAGTTGACAATTAAAGCTACAACCACCCATCTGGTGTTTATTGTCCTGAGAATGTCGGTTCATGTCTTCCCTGACTCCGGAGGAATAACTACACATTTGACAATGAAACTGGATCCTTTTTGTATGAAGCTTTTCAACATGAACTTCCAAACTTTTTCTGTTCTGAAAAACAAGACCACAATCAGTGCAAGTATGAAGAATGCTATGATCAGCAGTAAGGTCAACACCACAATCTTTAGTATGTGTAGTGCTGCAAGAAGGGGTACTTGGCTTATCTTCAGTAAGATCTTGAATTTCTGAAGTATTATTACCTTTACCTCTAGCATCTGTTTCTAATTCTGTTTGTGACTTACAGCTTGAATCACCAGATTTAAACTCTGTGCTGGAGATATGCTTCATGTGTAGTCTCTGAGTTTCTGACTTGCCTCTCTTAAAATTTCCCAACAAGTTGTACCTTCTTTTAACCTGCCTCTTGAATTTAAAAGACCTACTCTGTCCAAATGAAGACCTTAACAAGACAATATTTCTTCTACATTCCGGTCTATCAAATCTCCTTGCCAAGTTTAAACTGCTAACTGGCTTTTTGGTAGTTGGAGGCAATTCTGTTTTCTGCAAGACACTTTCTGAGGGTCCTGGTATTTCTGTTTTTTCAGTACAGACTTCATAATTTCCTTCTACAGTAGAAGAAAGAAATGTTTCTTCTGTCATAGTATCTGCTTTTTCAGTGGGAACATCTGAAGATGGTATCATTTCAATCAGTTCAGTGCCATCATTTTGCTTAGACAAGCTTACTTTTGAGCCTTCCAGTGCACTGCAAACACTTAATTCTTTTGCATCAGCAGCCCTTGTCCTTAATTTATGCGTCCCAGGTTTTGCTCTGACATTCCTTTCTTTGGTTGCAGTAGATCGCTGGGGTTTGGAGTAATTTTTTGTCAATATTTGTACAAATCCTCCCCGTGCAGCAAGATTTTGGCGCCGAAGGTGAGTCTTGCCCAGGAAATGAGAATTTAGGAGATTTTCCTCAGCACTCTGAAAACCACAAAGTTCACAACAAAACATCTTGGATTTCTCGTGATCTTGCTGGACATGCATATGTAACATTGAACTACATTCAGCTTTGCAACTACAGTGCGGGTGTGTTTGCTCTTTGGATAGTTTACAGGAAATTTCTCGTTTATTGTTTTCCTTATCAGAGCAGGAAGGTAAACACTGATCACTCATTCTGCCTTTGAAATCTCCGTCTATGTTTTCAACTACATAACCAATACTGACTTCTTCTGAAGAACACAACTTATCATGATCAGCAGCTGGCTCCTCTTGTGGATGTTTATTTTCCTTGTGAATTTTCAGTATAGCACCATCAGCACATTTGAAATCACAATGTAGGCACAGGAAATTTGAATTAAGCATTTCATCACCACAACAACTGGTGACTCCTTCCCTCTTTACAGCTTCAGCTACAATACTACCCACTTCTCCAGCTACAACTTTGTGAAATTTCCTTTCACTATCTTTCATATCTTCTGAAGAACTCTGCTTTCTTTTTCTGGAGACCTTTTTATGTTTGTCTGCTACAACAGCATCTGGGTTTGGTGATCCTGACAGCGCCCTTTTGTTTGTGCCATTCTCTTTTCTTTTCTTGTCAAGGTTCCTGAACACTTCATCTGATACAAGCTTTGTTTTCTGCTGAGACAAAAAGCCACATCCAGCATTTTCTCCTGATGTATTTCTCTGGGATTCTTCTGTCAACGGAGTTTGCAAACTCCCATCAACAACATCTCTCTTATTTTCCTCCCCATCCATTCTTAACATTGATATTATAAATTGCAGATCATTTGGCTTAGTACCTGTAAAACAAGAAAGTTGTTATTAGTATTTCATGCTCAACCAAAAGGTAAAAAAGTGAAAAAAAAAAAAGCAATAAAGCAAATGGAAGACAAATACGATGAAAGATATAAAGCTACATTTTCAGCATCATGTCTAAACTTACGACATCTAAAAATCAAACCAACTTCTAGGCACTTGTTTACAGAGCCCTCACTGTGGTGAGCACTGTGTGAGTGAGCACCAGCTTCAATAGTTTTTGTGCAATGAAGTAATTTGCTACATGCTTAAATCTGGGCAGACAAGCCTAACCTTTGTTTCTGGAAGCATATTTAGGAAATGAAACACTAACAGCTTTCAGGGAACTAGGCATGGTATGTTCAACTCTTCCTGGAATAAAAATCCAGTTTCTAAAATTTAAAAGCTCCAAGGAGGAAACAGCCATGACTGCAACAACAAGCAAAACAAAGCCAACATAAATTTTAAACATTGTGAGTATGAAGCTGTCTTTCCTCCCCTGCATAGATAACCCGCTAAAGAGTGAAAACACAGAGTCACATTCTAAAAGAATATACTGCAAATTTAGTTCCTATCATTCCTAAAATATCCTCTTTAACAATTCATTTCCCATTTGGGAGTGGGAGATGAGGGGGTGGGAGGAAAGTCATGCAACAGCACTGCAGAGAAGGGCAGCACCTTTGAGCACAAACTCTAACCATCCAAACCCAGTTACCCAAAGCTTTTGCTCAACTGCCCAGTGAGACCTTCCTGCTCCCAAAAAGACGTCACCACTAGAAAACTGATGCTACCACACAGATTATAAGAGGGATGGGGATCAAATTCTGATATTTATTACCTTTTCGTTTTTATATAAAGTGATGGAGAATTGGAAATGCATTTAATTTTAATATATGATTAAATACTAAATGTTTATCTACATGCTTTACAGTATGATCTACAACTCAATTTGCTGCAGATCCAAATATCCAGTTTTTTTGTTCAGTTACTCATTGAATGAGGCCATGACCACAGCTGTAAGTACCTTCTGACAAGATTAAGTAATTGCAATGTTGATATAGATAATACAGGGTACAAAAAAACTATTCAAATGAATAAAAAAAAAAAAAAAAAA
>NDXB01012887.1:42075-66552 GCA_002631895.1 Agapornis roseicollis | reverse complement strand
GGGGGAAGGGGAGTGGAGGGGGGGGGGGGGGGGGGGGGGAGGAAGGCAGGTTTTTCTTGCCAGAAAGCAAGTCAAAAAGGCTTCCTTTATATAGTGAAACTTTCTCCTCAGTTTTTATGTTACAACTACAACAAAAAGATACTGAGTATTTTTCAGATATTTATTATCCAGCTATTCACTGAGGCACAGCTCACCGAATATAGAAGAAGAACCTAACCAAAACCAGTTTAAATTAAAGGTAGGCTGACAATAGTTTGAATGTATTTTATCCACAATTATGTAAGTATACCAAAAAGTCATACTAAATGAAATAAACATTTCATTAAAAACAAGTGAACAAAACAACAAAGACATTCAGTGTGAAGTCAGGACAGCAAAACTGTAGAAAAAGCATTAAGGAGGAAAGATGCCAGAAAGTAGAAAGGGAAATTTAGCCTGTTTTAAACACTAGTATTTTCTGACTGATCATTTTAATTGCCTTGCCTTTAACTCTTTAATGACTTTCTACTGAGGTAAATCAGGCCTACATGGTTTAGCTTACTGTATTTATTGTCGTCTTTTAAATTACTAAGGCAAAGAATGCACATAGCAATCTGTATAAATGCACGGGCTTCTCAGTGCTGTGCATCCTGTTTTCCTCTTGTCAGCTCCTATTCAAGTAGCCCAGCTGTATAGTTGCACCAGGTTTCGGCTGAACAGGTAACATAAACATTTAGGTTTATTCCTGTGGTAGGTTAACAAAGTTTCCACAGAAGAATACAAAGTGTACAAATGCTTCTAAAGAAAAGAAGTTAATAAAAATAAAAGCATTCTGATGACACCTGGTGGCCACTTCACACAAGGAAGTAGTTGCATTTCATCTGAGAAAAAAAGCAGATCAAACAGAAGTGTTACATGTTCTTTTGGTAAGCATATCTACAGAAATGACAGCTGACACTATTATCAATTTGAGTATATACTCATCAGAATATACATCTTTACATGTTTCTATATATCAAATTATTACTGTTATAGACACATAAACATATTCAAAAATGAAACATTTAAAGACAAAACCTGGTTTTCTGAACAATGAAATAGAAGTGAATACACTGGATGTATTTCAGCTTAATCCTACAAGATATATGAAATTTCCTTTTGTTTCAGTTTTGGTTTTCCAGCTCAGTTGCTTAAATAAGGCAGAGAGTGGATGGAAGTGGTGAGTGGAAGCAAGTGCCTGCCTCACACCAGGGTGCACTTGGAAGGCCTTCATGCAATAGATATAGATGCTGCCCCAAATTATTGCCACAACATGTTAATCTTCCAGCACATTTCAACCTTCACTTCTATCACTGGATCTCTAATAAAAAGAAATTAATATCCATCATTAGAAATTTGTATTAAAAAGTGATAGCTGTACACAGATCTCAGCTACAGAGGGGGTAAACCCTTAACCTGCAGGGGAAAAGCTACATGTCAAGTCACACATTTTCTCCTTAATTCATGCAAGCAATCACAATAGGGCTGCCATGTCCTACACAACAGATAGATTTTTTCCTCAACAGATGATTATCACGAAGACTTAAGCCATGTATAGTTGTGCAAAGCTTGGCTTTCTTGATAACAACTGACATTTGCTTTTAGGTGAATAAACCCATGTTTCAGCTGGTCACTGAACACCTTCTACAGTCACACACTTCTGAGCTCCGAACAGTTCAGGTTACCACTGAATTTTATTCTAATTTGTACCACTGCCCATATCAACAGGTGGAAACTAATACGAGACAGCAATGGGAAGCATACAGGCATGACAGTGGCATTGTGAGTCCAAGCACTGGCAATATATGATGTTATCAAAACTATCCATGACTTCTGTGGTGTGTGTGGTATCAGTCAAGAGCTACTCTTTTGGAACAACATGGTGCCTCTTCCCATCCTCAGGGTATGGATGGGAACCTAAGCCACGTAGCCACAAAAGGTGCCTTCACTCCAGCAGAGGACGGAAGAGAGGCAGAAGGCCAAGCAGGCTCCTGCTTCTACCCAGCAAAGCACACTCCTGGTCACCAGATGGAGAGTAGAGATGACTGAGGGAGGAGGCATTGCTGTGGTAAAGGGCTCTATACACACAGGAGAGAAGAAATAGGGGATGCCCCAACATCATCCATCTTGGACTACTGCCTGTACAGTGAAACTACATCTCCCCAAGACAGGTCCTAGCCAGCTAGAATTAAAGTGGGGATGAAAGTGGAGAGAAAGAACAACTCCTTGTTGACACTACCTTCATCTACAAAATCCCCATCTCCCTCTTATCCAAAGCATCTACAATACTGACACTTTGGGAACAAACACTATTTCAAATGCCACTGCCTATCAATAGCATTCATTTCTCCCCATGTCTGTTGGTTTCAATGGAACAGATTTGCTGCCTTTCAGCCCCTGAAATTCATCTATCTACCAGAACTAGCAATTTGCCTAAGCATGTGCACGGTGTCCGCAGGATTCCTCCTAGGCTTGATGTGAGGCAAACATGTTCCAGTGCATTCCCAAACAAGGACTCACCTGACAATTAAAATTTCCATTTCTCTTGCAGTAATGGTGTATGTAGTGCAACATCAGGAACAGTTGCACTGAGAACCACTTTCCTAATACCTACAAAAATTACGAAGGTTCATTCTGTTATACCAAAGAGCTACACCTTGCTTACTAGTTTTCTGTTACTGAGGTTATGTAGAGTGCGAAATCCTCTCATTTTGAAGCATACCATGTAACAGCTACACAAAGACTACAGGGAATTTCCTTCAGTTGTGGATTTATCAGAAACCTGACTCTCTGGTTGGCACCTACACTATCAAACAGCTCCCTGAGAATATGAGCAATGGAGACTGAGTTGAGAGGAGCCCCCTTTTTCTCGTGAAGCCAGGAGGCCACACAGAGCCACTGCTAAGCTGGCCATCGCCTATGACCCTCCTCCTCTGCAGGCTGGGAAGACACAGACTGGTCAGCTTGGTGGCCCCAGGTGTTGCATCCTGCTCCCCAAATCCCTCCTGGCCAGGGAGTGCAGAATGCCATGAGACCCTTCCCAGACGCAGCTCCTGCCAACACAGAGGAGGTTAGAGCAGGACCATGTGGCACTTCCCTGGTGAGGTGACCTCAGGACCTGGGTCTGTATTTCCTTGATACATCGCACTGTCTTGGGAACACATTAGGAGAGTGCTATTGCCAAAAATACTACTAATACCCTGAAAAGCACCGAGTTAAAATCAATCTCACAAACTTTCCTGAGATCAATAGGTTTTAATGAACACAGAAAACATACTCTGTGGCGATCATGGGCAGGTACCTGGAAATCAAGCTAGAGTAAGAAATTACACCTGCTCCAATGCTTTCCTGGGGAAAAAAAAAAAAGATGACATATTACTAAGTGGGTTATCACCTAGCCCACGCACCCCCAGGATCTGAGGGCCACAAGCTTACCCTTATGGGTGAACTACATGATGATTTATAACTGCAGAAGGCAGCCAGAACGCACACTCAGATTTTTCCAACACACAAGGCAGGGTTTCGGTGCTGTGCTCTCAGCCCAAATGGCAGACCCAGCTTATTCCTCTGAAGGAGCAACGCGGGCAGGAAAGCAGACTGCAAGTCAAACAGGGTGCTTCCTGAAGCAAAGGGTGCCAAAGTAGTCTGGTTTTCTCTCAAGTGGTAAAAAGAATATTCAGTCCTGTGTTTGAGTCATCAATAGTCATTTTCCTGGTAGTCATCCTGGGAAACCACTTCTAACAAATGCCACAGGATTTCTCTCCCTAGCTGTAATCATTGATGGAAAAGAGACAACAGTCTACAATTAAAGCTTACAGTTAACAGAAGCAAAAATGTTTGTGTCCTTTACACCAAAGCCTAATATTAAGTGTCATGTTCCATCCTGTATTTTCCAGAAGACTCAAGACATCCTATTTTTCTGAAGCACCATCATACAGATTTCCACTTTCCAGTAAATTCCATGAATATTTGATAATCAAATGCAACTTCTGTTTTGGCAGCTCTGCAGCCTTCCTCATTTTAAAGCACCAAATTATTTTGCTTTTTAAGCAAAGCAGGAAAGGAATTCACTTCTAACAGTGGCCCTGCAATTCTGTTTTACGATTTAAAGTATCATCTTGTACCACATGCATCATTTTTCCAGCATCTATTGTCTGGTATTATTTCTGTAACAGAAGGTTTTACTGGTTAAACCCCTGTAACTGCACAAATCACAGCAATATAAATATGCAAAGGTTCATATTACAACCATTACACTTTTCTCATCAAACTCATTCTGTATTACTGTGCTGAGATCTAGGTATTCTTAGATGCATTTACAATGGGTAAGAAGAAATAAATACCTCTTTAATGCCTATGAATTCCTCATAAAATCCTCCTTGTGCCCCCAGTCATAGAATCATTTAGGTTAGAAACCATGTTCAAGATCATCAGGCTTAACTGCTAACCTAGCACTGCCAAATCTACCACTAAACCATGTCCCTAAGCACCACATCTTTTAAATACCTCCAGGGATGGTGACTCAACCACTTCCCTGGGCAGCCCATTCCAATGCTTTGATCACACTTTCAGTGAAGAGATTTTTCCTAATACTCAATCTAAACTTCTCCTGGTACAACTTGAGGCTATTCCCTCTTTTTACTTGGGAGAAAAGACCAACACTCACCTCTCTCCATCCAACTTTCAGGTAGTTGTAGAGAGATATAAGGTCCCCCTTGAGCCTCCTTTTCTCCAGACTAAACACCCCCAGCTCCCTCAGCCATGCCTCATCACACCTGTGCTCCAGACCCTTCACCAGCTTTGCTGCCCATCTCTGGACCCGCTCCAGCACCTCAATGTCTTTCTTGCAGTGAGAGGCCCAGAACTGAACACAGGATTCAAGATGCAGCCTCACCAGTGCTGAGTACCGGGACACAATCCCTTTCCCAGTCCTCCTGGCCACACTATTTCTTATACAGGCCAAGATGCCTTTGGCCTTCTTGGCTGCCTGGGCAAAAGCTGGCTCACGTTCAGCAGCTGTTAATCAGCAGTCCCAGGTCCTTTTCCTCCAAGCAGTTTTCCAGCCACTCTTCCCCAGGCTTGTAGCATTGCACGGGGCTGTTGTGACACAGGTGCAGGACCCAGCACTGAGGCTTGTTGAACCTCGTACTACTGGCCACAGCCCATCAATCCAGCCTGTCCAGATCCGCCTGCAGAGCCTACCTATCAGCAAGCACAATACTCCCACCCAACTTGGTGTCACCTGCAACCTCCTCATCCAAACTACTGATGAAGACATTAAACAGAAGTGTCTCCATTAGCGAGCCCTGGGGAACACCCTTTGCCAACTGAATTTAACTGCATTCACCACCACTCTTAGGACCCAGCCATCCAGCTGGATTTTTACCCAGGTATCCTAACACCACTACCTGCGTTTTAAATTACTTAAATACCTACAAACTGAAGTCACCGGGAATAGGGCATTTTAAAGTCAAGATATTTCTTTTAAGTGCTTAAAAAAGGATTCAGAAAGTAACATCAGATATCCAGATTTCACTATTTTATTCTCAGAACTTGTTGTTCAGAACTGAACAAAATGATATAAAAAAACATTTATGTAATTAAAATTAGGGTTTTTTTATTTCAAAAACTCAACAATTACGAAAGCTTAGCTGCATTAACAATCCCTTCTCCAGAATGCTTCAAAAGAAAAATTAAGATATATTAGACTATTTTTAATAACTTGTAGATTTTGAAAGTGCCCAATTATAAATGAAAAAGCACTACAGAATAAAGGTAGCAAATGCACAAATTCAATGCTATTAAAAGGCAGACACATAAGATCTCATGTATCTTGTGCCATTTGTAAAAAGGTTGTTTTATTATCAGTGTAACTAATCACAATGAAGCCATCTCTTACAATCAAAGACATCATAATGAATTTTCTTTACAGCTACAGAGAAATGGGATTTGCTGTTCCGTATCAAACTAGAACAGGCTGTATAAATTCTTCTTCATATTTATTGTTAAATGTAATTTTTATCTATAAAATCAGCCATGAAATATTAAAAACTGAAACAACAGAATTTATATCCTTTACTTAATTTAGTTTAAACGGTCTAGTCACTAAAGGGAGGGAAAAAAGGTTACATATGTATTATAGCATGCCCTCCCCTCTCCCCCTCTAAGCATTTCCATTATAAACCCCATAGTTTTTGGAATTTATAACTCAGCTGTAAAAATTCACTTCATTCTTAGAGCTGGTATACTTTTCCTTTTACAAATTTAAATATATATATATATATATATATATATACACACACACATACATATATACAGCTATTCCAGGAGGAAGGCAAGAAAGGATGCAAGAGAAGACAAAAGCAATCAGACTAAAAACTTTATAGCTCAGCCACTTAAATCAGTAAATAAGAGCCATCTACTGTAATTCAGACCCATCTTCCACCCCGAGAAAACTATAGGAGATGATCAGCTGGCTCCACAGCAGCCCTGTGGCAGATTGGTACCAGGTACTGACCTCCAGCTACTGCTGAATTAGGTCAGGTTCAGGCTGGCACATGGGAGGGAAACCTCCCTGTTCTAATGCTGTCTCCTAAAGACATCTGTACAACTGGGAACTGGATGAACTCAAAGAGCGTGAGAAACAGCAAGAAGCATTAAAATAAAAATAAAATAAACACATCTGTGCCAAAGAAAACAAGCACATCTTAAAAAACAATCAATAGACAAAAGAGCGTGTAAAAAGGGGTATTTCCCAGTTAAAAGACCTAAGACTTCAGAATTCAGAAACTGGAGATTGGACAACATATACTGCAATGAAAACTGCAACAGAAAGATAAAGGCAGATAAAAGCCATCAGAAGTTCATGGAAGCTAAAAGGATTAAAGGGTATAAAAATGGGGGTTTTTTTAACACAGCATGGAAGACAATTCATACGTAAGAACATAGATTCCAAAATGAAGCATGAAATAAGGCAATAAGAGACAACCAACCTATGACCTTAAGGTGTAGGCTACAAGATAGGCTATTTCTTACTATCAGTATCTTATTTTTAGCTCTCCCCTAAAGCAAAACAAAAAGCACAAAAGCAAAATACACATGCATTTTCAGAGTTTCCCTATTATGGTCTGAAAGGAATAGAAAGGGGTAAGGAAGCAAAACCCTGCTTTGGTTCTCAAAAGGCTGCTGGTTAGTTGATTAAGCTGGCAGAAGCAACAACCAAACTACACTGGGTGATCACCTGCAGTTCCTGCCTCAGGGGTACAAGAGAAGCTGGCAAAGACCTGAATTCCACAGATGCTCATGGCTGCTCTCCTCATTTAGAGGAATGCACCAAAGCCTCCTCCTCCAAACCTACTGGAACTGCTTGATAACGTGACGTCACCTACTTCTGAAAACAGCAGAGTTTCAAGCATGCATGTCTCATGCAGGTATTAGTAAATTTTCATGATGATTCAGTAAAATCCACATTCATTCCACGAGTATTCTTATTTTTTTATGTGAAGAAATGCATAGGCACTAAGATTATTTCTATTTGAATTCACTATATTTATTAGAATTTATGGTTAAAATGCATTTATTACAAAAGCATGTGTTGAACAATCATGAGCAAACATTTACTACTTGTTTTACCTACCAGCTGTGGTTTAGTAGAAGGACATTGAAAGAGCATTAGAAGCATTTTTAGAATTATTTAAATAAACAAATATTTAAAAGCAAAATCTTAATAACACGGCATTTAATAATAAAGCATATTTAGAAAGTACTGGAATATGGAGGAGTACTGCTCTTGAGAATGAGCCTTTAAATTACCCCTATTTGGAATGACCAGCATAACTGTATTATCTATACATTTTTACATTGCTTTATAGAGCCAGTTCACTAAATCATTAAAAATATACATGACTGAGCTTCAGTTTGACCTGCAGTGACTCCTATATGTATTCTCAAAATTAACACGAGCATTGAATGCTACTAATCTTCAACTTGTAATAACTGATCAAAGAATACTACCCTGTAATTCACCACAAGCTAAAATCATAGTGCTGAACTGTGCATTTTCAAACAAGTGGTTTATAGCACTAGATTTAAAATGCAAAGTTTCCATTATATTTAATAATTAAAATGCATGCTGTGTTATGGTTACATTTGGTGACTGGATTAGCAGTACCCCAACTGAGTTAAACAATGCCTTTTTCCTATTAGAGTTCATATTACCATATTATCTATTTGCTTAAGAAAAGGAAGAAAAAAAGCACAGCAAGGAAGAAGGAATAAAAAAGAAATATGAATATCAAACATACTGAAAGACAGTGAGGACCAAGACAGCGAGAAGACCTGGTATCAGCAAAATCTACACCAGCTGAAAGCAGAAAGCTGAAATATGTGTGCATCTAAAATATGAAAACTTTCTTAAGCAAAAGAATATTATCCCCTTGTCAGTAAGAGTTCTTAAAGTAAAGGGTTTAAAGCTCAGCTTGTTTTCCTAAATGCAGTCTCTACAAATTTAGGAAATACAGATATCACTGTCGAAGACAGACTCTTTAAGACTGTCAACTTCTTAATCGGGGTCTGACTTCACTGGAAACTGTGAAATTATGTAATTATTTATGCTTGCCAATTATGATGGCTTAGACAATTCCAGCACTATTCCAGAACACAATTCTGGAACATCTTCTTTTATAAACCAAAATTCCTACTGCAATTTTTGTTTAGGAAATATGCCATTCTTTTTTTGCTGTGCTTTCTAGGTGGTTTATAAAAACAGAATTTAAATATAATGTGGAATATTTCTCCTCTCCCAAAATGGACACCCCTGATCTTAGTAACATAACTTACAAGGATGAAAAACAATTAAAAACTAAAAACAAATTGACACCATAGCCACAATTACATCAGCTGAGGTTTTCTTGGCACTGTCAGTTAGATTATGTGTCACCAAAACCACTGTAATTACAGGTCTTATGACCTTTGAGTACTTATAACAAATGTATAAATAAAACATTATTTGACCCCACAAAATGACACACTCCTACACTCTTGAAACATTTAGGTATAAACTTCAGAGACTAATTTTGTTTTCATTTTAAGTATGTTTTAATTATCTTGGTATCAGCAGCAGAAGACAGGCTTGTGTGCCTGAAAGCCTGCCTCCTTCTAAACCTGTATTAGTTGGTGTAAGGTATTACCTATGTCTGTACAGCACCTTCTCAGAAATCTATACCTGACAGGGTATATACCCTTTGTATTCAAAATACAAAAGTACCCAGTCTCTATAAAAAAGAAGTTTATTCAACACTGTACCTCAAAATACACTTTACTGATACCAGTAACATCTAAAATGGTGCCGGTGATGTGAATGAACAAAAAGAGAAGGTATTCCTGCAAGTCAGTCTTCACCTGCAATGCTCACCTTGTTCTTTACCTAAAAAAAAAAAAAAAAACAGAGCTAGCAGAACACATTGTCTGGTTTTAACCTGCCTCTCTGAACAACTATCTACTGCACCTAATAACCTTATGCCCAAGTAGGATTTTGGGAGAAGGAGCTCCTTCTGTTTCAGCAGAAGTCTGCTTTGGAGCAGCAGAAGAGAAACCTTTTGCAACGACAGAACTACGTCAACTTTCTTTTCAGTCTCTTCCTCTTCTTCCATCCTCAGGCTGCTATCTATATTGCAAACTCTTCGGGTGACACAAAGAAAATCAGGCAGAGAACAAAGTTGACGTACAGCCCTCTGCAGATATCATCAGAGGCACACACAGAGTCACAGAAACATTTGCCAAGAAATTTCGAGCTACCTAGATTTAGAATGGCCTCAAATTGACAACTCTGTAGCTTTGACAATTAAGAAAATAAAATATGCTTTTTCATACAACATATCCACAAAGTTCCTGGCACCAACAAGTAACAATACTGTATTACAAAACCTCTGCTCAAAACCCAGCCTCTGGGGTTTGGGTTAAGGTTTAGCCAAAACCAAGAAACAAACAAACACCACACCACAAGAAGCTAACTACTACTTGATGTCTTTGGGTTTGTGTGCACAAATTAGTATGAGATGGAGAGCTTGTGTCAGGTTGTGAGTTTGATAATTTTGACACAAATTAAAAAAATTCTGTTAAACTAAATGGAGATACTCCGTTTTATAGCCAAGTAAATGACATCAAATTCTCGTCCCACGTTTTCTTTCCTTCCTGATTAAATTACATTAATGCACACTCAAAATAAAGCAACTACTGCTAGTCCTAGTAACTCTTTTCCGCACAGTAATTTAACGAAACATCACATGCACATATACATGAAGTCATCAGGGTTCTTTCATATGTCTGCCATCTATGCAAGGCCTTGAAACAACAAGGCTTACACTGTAGTATGTGAGCACCAACATATCTTCCTAAATGCAGGGCAGAAGTGGACATGCTTCCTGTAACGACCTATAGGCCACGGCTTCTTTACTAAAATACTTTTTATTAACCTGATAGGTAGAGAAGATATTAAAACCCACACTATTGTTTTGTGGAACACACCAGGAAAAGGCCCCAAACTATTGCATCTTTGCATTGTTAAAAGGTTTGCCATATTACCCCTAATTAGTAGTTTAAGCCTGATGAGAAGTACAGTTCATTTAAGGTAAACAGGAATTATCTTTCCATTGTATAGGTAAAACTTGCAAATAGGGCAGCTCACAAATTCTAAGATGAGAGTAACTAGGAAACTATTCATTAAGGCTCAGGGTATAAATTCAAAACATGAAGCATAACATGCTTAAAGAAGAAGGTTTTATTTTAAAAAGCATTCATTAGGCTCTCATCTCCAAGCCTGAGACTTGTAAATAATTTAAAATGAAAATGCGAACAACAGGGAGAAGAAAAAACAAACGCAATTCAAATCAGTCCATTGTTGTACCAATAAAACTCAAAACAATAGAAGTTGGCAGATTTCGAAGACAACATCCAGAAAACATTTTTATGTGCTGTGTCTTTGAACTCAGATATTATTCTAACACTGGATCCAATCCAATAAAAATTAGCTCTGACTTACAACAATCAGGCTGTGCCCAGTAAAGGATGCACATGCTAAACCAGTAATTTTTAGTATTCATTGCTCTTTGTTCTGGACCTGCCAAAACAAACAAACAAGCTGCAGCTTACTGATGCTTTTAGATTCTTTATTCTTCCATTTTGACTTTTCAGAAATGTATATCCTATTATCAATTTAGATGACATAAGGCAAGAACCTCCTTCCCTTTAAAGAGTAAGATAAATCTAGGTTTGTCTCACATAGGGAGCATGAAAAGAAGCAGCATTTATTTCACTAGCACTGAAAATGGAAAATGAAGAAAACAGTAACAAATCAAAAAGAAAAAAAAAAACCCACAAGGATCACTGCTGCTCTTGCTGCACATCCAGTGTCCCAAATCCAGTGCCAATACACCCCTGCTGAAGGTACATTACACAGGAAGAAACCAGGAGAGCACAACATTTTGTCATTACTGAATTGCTAGAGTTTGATATCCTTTGTATTTGAAACAATCCAACTTTAATGTATGATTTCACTTTACACAACCAATGGAAGACAAACACACAACATGCATTTCTTTTTCCTTGTTAACAAATCACATGGGATTGCCAAATGCAAAAGTGCTGTATTTCTATGCCATGGTTCTTGGAGAGAAAGATGGGCACATATGCTGTGTATCACATAAAAGTCAATATATTTGGAGCAGGGCCAGAGAAGGGCAGTGAAAGCTGCTGAAGAGTCTGGAGCACAAGCCTGATGAGGAATGGCTGAGGAAACTGGGATTGTTTAGTGTGGAGAAAAGAAGGCTTGGGAGAACCCTATCACTCTCTACAACTACCTGAAAGGAGAACAGAGCAAGGAGGTGGTTGATTTATTCTCACAGGTAACGAGTGATGGGACAAGAAGTATCAGCCTCCAGCTGTGCCAGGGGAGGTTTAGACTGGCTATTAGGAAAAAAGGTAATCAGGCATTGGAACAGACTTCTCAGGTGGAATCACCATCCATGGAAGTGTTTAAAAAACATGTGCATGAGGCCTTTAGTGACATGACTTAGTAGTGGACTTGGCAGTGCTGGGGTAAAGGCTGGACCTGATGATCTCAAAGGTCTTTTCCAACCTAGCTGATTCTATGATTCTATATGCTCCTCAGAAGTCTTAGGCTTACCTCCTGCACCCCACACACTAGAGAATCTGACACTTTTCAGATTTCCTGTGCAGGAAAGGTGAACCCTTCCTCACCTTGCAGAAGGTGAGCAGGAAACCCAGCACTTCCAGAGAGCTCTCTGCACACAGCAGATGTTTGACTCTTCCGCAGCACACACACAGTTAGAGCCAGCACAGTGCTTCCCAGATTCAAGAAACCCTTCAGGCAGTACAGAAGTGTACCTGATTCTTCCTCACATGAACCAAGGCCGCTAAGTGACCCCTGTTCACGCTTTTCCCTCAGGCACAGAAGTGGATGATGCCAATAAGCTACGTACCACTGGTACAGATAAAGTAAGCAATCCTCCTCCTGCTAAGTGTGTCTTAAAATCAGCCTAGGTGGACTACCTCATATATCTATAGCGAACATGTCCTACTAACTTTACAAATGCAAACAAACCCAACCACTAATGCTCCAAAGGGAAATGGGTGCAGGCCAAGCTTAAAAATGTGTCCTAACAGAGTACTCCCATATACACAAGTATAAAGCCACAGCAGAGCTCTCCCAGCTAGCTAAATGGCATCAAAACAGTCAGTTTCTCACATGGCTTAAATTAGAATTCTTGTGCACCCATTTCAAACTTCTTGCTGGAACGTTTACTACAGGAATATCTGTATACCACATAACTATACAGATTCCATGATAAAACTATCATAAAAAACAATGATTTCCATATAAAATGATGACTTAGTATTACTGTTTGGTTTGGTTATACCTCATAATTGCAGTGAATTTAGCATTTATTTTTTAAATCTTTGTACCTATACCTTGAGATAGACTTTTGAAATACCAAAGATAGGGCTACGGACAGCAAGAAACTTTCTTTTTAACAAAGAAGTAACACATAGGAAAGCATCTATGTACATCTATAGATTTTGTTTTTACAAAAGAGTAACCTATACAGATGTGTTCATCCACATCTAGACACCAAAATACTGCACACCCTAACTACTCTGCATGCCTGCTCCTTGGCCACTACCTATGTCACACACCTGTAACAGCTTGTATTTTTATACTCATAAGGGCAGGAGCAATTAAAATTTATGCTTGTGCCCCTAAGTACCAAAGGAAAATAAGAATATTCACAGCCTCCCAGCCAAGTTAAATATAACCCATACTGTTACAGACAGTAGTTCAGCAGTCTGCCAGACTACTCAGAAAAAAGGTCAGCCTGCTTTAGAATAAGACAACAAAACAGAACAAAGCAAAGAATCAGCAATCAACAACTCCGCTAATGCAGGACTGGAAAACAGTCAAGAGCCACACAGATAAGCATTTTACTTTCAGAGCATCATTACTGACTGTTTCTAAATGGCACTTGGGTTATTTCTTTGTAAAGAAATGTGTGAATTGGTTAGCACTTACTGTAATTTTCCTTTTTGTATTGAGGCAAGAAAGTAACTAGACTTCTTCCTGCTCTAAAGATTGCTGCAGTGATTTATGTTTGGGCCAGAACCTTCTTTATCTTCACATGTTGAAGAACTGAAATTAAGTAATGTTAGAAAACCTCCCCCTATATTTAACATAAACACCTAGAATAGGCTATAGATTCTTCTGTAACTACAGACCCTTTGCTGGCAGATGGCAAAAACAGGAGCCCAAGAATTCATAGCTGCAGAGCAAGAAGGTGGGTATAGCTCCCCTGTTTTAAACACACAACTTCTTTCTGTGAAGCAAGACATTTTTGGAATTTCAGCGGGTGAGAAATCAGAGATAACAAGAGCGCCTTTATATTTTTTGTTCCTTCACTGGTTTATATACACACTGGGTTTATACCTGCTCAAATTAAGCCTTTGTACTTATGTCTTAGGACAGGCTGAAATCACAAAAGTAAAAAAACTATCAGCTTAGGAAAAAAGTAGCTATATTTCATTTAAACTTTCATACAATTTCATGCAATGCCATAAGAATATCCACTGCAAAGGAAGACAGACCAAAGACTAAACTACTCTGATGTTACCAAACTGATCTCATGTGAACTTTAGACACCCTGGGCCAAGCAACATTTAAGCAGTTGTCAGTGCCATCTCCTGTGCAGCCCTACTCTTACTTTATTCTCTCCTCAACATCCACAGATAATTTCCATGCCTCTTATTAGGATGAAGCATTACCAGTGTGGCATACTGCTCATTTTCTACATGCACTTGTGTCCACCAAAAACCGCCATCATTAATTCTGCTCATTCCACTCAGGTTGCTTCCTGGAAGGAGCACTACTTTCATGTCTGTGCAGCCACTAGCCAGGCACTATAGCAGCCACACCTTAGGCAGTGGTGACCACAGCTAGCAAAGCTAACACAGACTAATACCTTTGTGGGACAGAGTAGCTGGCCAGCTGCTGAATATTCAAAAATTATTACAAAAGAGCTTCTTGACTATCACAAACTTAAGCAGGGGAGATTTAGGTCAGATATAAGGAAGAAGTTCTTTAATGAGAGGGTGATGATGCACTGGAACAGGTTGCCCAAGGAAGTTATGAATGCTCCATCCCTGGCAGTGTTCAAGGCCAAGCTGGACAGGGCCTTGAGCAACCTGGTTTAGTGAAAGGCATCCCTGTCCATGCAGGGGGGCTAGAAGTAGATATTTAAGGTCCCTTCCAACCTGAACCATTCTATGATTCTATGAAAAGAGGAATCTATATTCCAGGATATGCAACCTAAAAAGTGAGCATAGTCATTCTAACATGTATTATAATACTGCAGCATTATTTTGAAAGAATCATTAGCCCAGGCATAACTTAAACCAGCATTTTTATTTGAGTGCTGGGGTCATCCCTCTATTGCAGCCTTTTTGTTTCTCCAAGAAAGAGAATTTTTAAATTCCTAACCCTCTTAGGAAATTCAAATGTAGGAGCCACTCAACAACTGCAGTTCAACCACACTTCATATGCCAATCCATCTGTACACTTTAGCTCATGCACAAAACCGCAAGTCTGTATACATTCAAAGCTTAAAAACAAAAAATGCAATTAGCTAAAGCAAACCTATGTTCTTCTTAATGTTGTGCATGCTAACACAAAAATGCTGTTCTTCAGTATGAAAGCTTGGTTTTAACAGAGTACTGAAACTGACAACTGCTTCACACATATGCTTTCTCCAAGCAATCTTCTTCTACAAGGAGAAAACACAGCCTAAGTTTTAAAAAAGTTTCTAACAAAGAAAGTTTTCACGCAAATAAATCAGAAATCTTTGATGCTGTTACAGTACGAAAGTTCCTAAAGAAGAATGATAGTAAAGGATTTAACTCAGGTCGTTTGAATTACATTTCCCAAAATGCTAATGAAACTGACTTGTTCGAACATACTGAAAAAGTCACAGTCCATCATCACGCTGTCACATCAGTGCATTTGACTTTTTTAAAAAATGTATGGATTACACAATTACTGCCAGGCTCCATATTTTATATATAAAAGCTACAATCTGATTATGTGTCCATGCTGAAGTAATTTATGAAATAAGAGTGGAATGACTGTAATGTTACTTCTGTGATTAATGTAACTTGCTGTGAACAGTCTAGGAGATTGCAAGAGAGACCAAGCAGAAGCCTGTAATTGTCTTCATCTTTCATGAAGAGATGTGACCTGGGAAAAATATAGATCCCAACATTCAAAGTTCCAGCTTCATGCAAACATCTTGATTACTCATGTTCTGATATAGGAATGGAAAAGGAGAATTTATAGTCGCCACAGGCCACACCTTTAGATTATTAAGGTAAGAATCACAGCAAATTACATCCAATGATTAAATTATATTTTATTGTATTATTGTTTTGCATCAGCAAATCACTCCTGCCACTGTAACCCTTGCACTTTTGGATTCACCTTATTTACTACTCCCTAGGTGTTGCCATCATGCTTAGTATGATATAAATGAATATGAATACATGGCAAACCCAAGGTCTTGTGAGACTGCATCAGGACAACTACACAAAAAGAGGGTACAGGAAAACAAAAATTAAAACTATAGCTACTTGAATTTGGAGACTGCCAATAGCTACAGCATACAGATCATAAATTAAATGCTTTTCCCTTTTCTTTCTCCTTAACCAACACTACATTTAAGAACAACACTGTGGTTCACGGGTGACCCAAATTATTTGAAGTAGTAATGGGAAACCTGTCATAACAAAGTCAAATTAAACAAGATGATAACCTATCCCTCAAGTGCTACAAACTTTTTCCATTCAGGATGCACAACTCTTTAGAAACGTGTTAGAAAATTGCTATGCTAGTTACAGGAATTCATTTTGCTGACTGCAATCTCAGGCTGCCCAGAGGGGTAGTGAAGTCTCCCCCTCTGGAGACATTCTAAACCCATCTGTGCATGCTCCTATGTAACCTGCTCTAGGTGGCCCTGCCTTCGTGGGGGCAGGTTTGACTAGATGTTCTCCACAGGTCTCTTCCAAACCAAATGATTCTGTGAATCTGAGAGGTATCCTGAATGCCTACCGACACCCTAGAGCCAATAAAAACCTTGCTGAAAAAAGTAAGACCGTGGAAGTGCAGAAAATGACTGTGACGCAGAGACTACTGTTTGATGATTAGCACAGTAAAGGGAAACGGTTACAACTGTTTCTTCACCTCTTGCAAGAACGGCTTGCAAAGCTCCTTCAGTGACACACCGGACAACTCGAGCCCTCCCACTCTTCCGCTACAGGGACCCTCGTGAAAGCAGGAGTAACTAAATAAACGTGACGCGGGTGGTGAGCAACAAAACCATTCAACGTAGAGCCGGACCATGCCGGAAGCTACATCCTCCTGGCTGCGCAGGGCCACACCAACCCCCAGCACCGCCAAGGTACGGCCCAGCAAACCAGCCGTACCGCACACCTCAGCCCGGCCCCGGCCCCGGCCCCCGCCCCGCTGCTCCTGCGCAGACGCCGCGGTGCCGGCTGTCACGCACACGCCCAACCCGCGCCGCGCAGTGATGAAGCGGCGCTGCACCGTGGAGCGGCAGCTGGCAAACCCCGCAGCCCCGACCGGTGCCCTCCGATCCCCCCCTCTCCCGATCAGGGAGATGAGGGCAGCGCCCGCCGCAGCCAGCCCCGCCCGGCCTCACAGCCCGCGCATGCGCGGACAGCCGTTTACGGGAGGCCAGCCTAAGCGGCAACGAAGCCGCACTGCAGCCAGCCGGGGCCTGCGCCCCCGCCAGCCCCCTACAACGAGGGCCGCTCGCAAGGACCAGCTTCCCCGCTTCCACTGCCCACCCCGCCGCTCCCCTCTCCTCCCCGCTGGCCGCCTGCTGCACAGCGGAAGAGAAGAATCTTGGCCCTGGTCGGCTAAAGCAACCAATGGGCGCGCTGGACGCTGTTCCCGCCCTTGGCGCCCCTTCCAATCGTCGTGCAGCGGGGGAGGAACAAGGGCCGGGATTGGCTCGGCGAAACGCCGTTGGCCTCCCGCCCACCACCGCCAAAAAAACGACGGTAGCAGAGAGGCCCAAAAAGCCGTAGGGGACACACCGGCCCTGCCGGCGGTCAGCTGCAGCCCCGCGGCACCCAAAGCCTCCCCCGCAGGGGTCCGGATCAGCAGCCGGTCCCGCCTCGCGGAGCGGGGGGGTGAGACGCCCGCGTCCCTTCCGGCAACGCTTACCGCGCGGGGGGAGCCGTCCGCCTCCGCTTGTGATGAGCTTGGTCACAAGTGGCGCGCCGTAGATTTCGCCGGCTTGCGTCACGCCCGGGGCGAGGCGCGCGGCGTGGGGCGGGAGGCATGACGTGACGTAGCGTAGTGTAGCGTAAGATGGCGGCGCGGCGCGGGGCGGCGGGACTCCGTGAGCCGCCCCGGGAGTCCAGCGGCCGCCGTGCGGGGCGGGCGGCGGTGCGCGAGCGGCCGCCATCTTCCCCTCCGCCGGCAGGATAGGAGGGAGCTCCGGGGGTGTTGCTCGGGGTGTGCGCGGAATCTCGCGGCTGGGGGTGGTCGTGGCAGTGGGGCCATGGCTCCGGGTGCCGTGCGGATGAAGGCTGGCTCGAAGTGCCCAGAACCGCACCTTCCTTTGCGGTTGGCAAAGCCGTGTGTGCGTCCGGTCTCTGGTCTTGGTGCTGTTCTGCGCAGTCATAACCTTGTGCCGTTTTGGGCGTCCATGAAATCAACTTGTGTTTTACAGTCTCTCGCCACGTAGGCGGCGCAATGAGAATTGGTTCTAAGCCATGGGATGGGTACTTTGAAGAAGGGGAAAGAGTAGAGTAGATGAGATGGTGCACAGGAGGCATTCACTGAGGTAAAAGCTCTCCAAACTGTGCTTGATATTTTTGACAGGATGAAGCTCAAAAGAGAAACAGTCGAATAAGGTGGGGGGAGGTGATTTCTAAACCATGTTGTGGTTTATAAGCTCATGAAGAAACTGTAATGAAACACTTGATGGTTTTTGTCCCTTCCTCAAGTTAAGGCACGTGACAGGTATTGAAGTCCGGTCTGAGGAGTCTTGACATCTATGGTGGAATGCAGTGGGTTTTTCACAGTTTCTTAGAATTTTTAAAATGCAGGTCTACCATTTATCATGGTTTTACCCCAGCTCACAACTAAATACCACACAGCCACTTGCTCACTTCCACCTCAGGGTATGACAGGGAAGAGAACTGGTGAAAAAATTAAAACCCGTGGGGTGAAATATGAACAGCTCTAGTAATTAAAGTACAATATAATAATGAAAAGGAAACTAACAATGACAGAGATAGGAAACGAAAAGAGAAAAGGGCACAAAACAAACACAAGTGATGCACAATACAGTTGTTCACCACCTGCTGAACAATACCCATCACGACCCAAGCAGCAATCTGGGGCTTCCAGAATTCTCCCCCCAGTTTATACACTGGGCGTGACATGCTGTGGTATAAAATACCTCTTTGGCTAGTGAGGGTCAGGTGTCCTGTTCTGCTCCCTCCCAGCTTCGTGTGCTCCTCCTCACTGGAAGACCAGATCAGGGTAAACATTACTTAGCAACAACTAAAACCATTGGTGTGTTATCAGCATTGATCTCAGACTAAATCTGCTATCATACAGTGTATATGGCACAGCACCAGGCTTACTAATTGGGCCTAACAACTTCTAGTTTCATGTAGGCAGGTAGTCATTGGCTACTGTTAGCCTTATGACACAGCACTGCCAATCCTGGAGCAGGTTGTCAAGGCTGTGAGTATGGTTTGAGGACAAAGTAGCCGCTACAGCCTAAGCTGTGCATCTAATGAAAATGGAGAACCCAAATGAATGACCAGAGTCTAGTGAATATTGAAATCAATAAATAAAAGTTTAAAACACATGAGAATCAGTACATAAGTATCCCACAGAACATAGGAAAGAGAATAATTCTTTGTCTCTCCGGTATCTAAGGCTTATTTTACATATTATAATTGTCCTGTCTGTAATAACAATTGTACAGGGAGGAAGTCTCCTTAATTTGTAGGATACCTTTAGTTATGTTTACCTTTATAAGGATGTTTAAGAGCTTCAGTAGCTTATCAAGAGTCTTATGGAAAACAATGTCAGTTTTAAGAATGGTTAAGAAGAATCTAATTGTTCTTCATATTTTTCAGCATGGGAAAATTGGTGAAACAACTTTTTAATGTCCCTGAGGCTCAGTTTCTGCATGGTTTACAAACCACTTTCAGATGCCTAAGAATTTTTGTAGGTCTGGAGCTTGGGTAACACCTGCATTTAAATATTTGTAGTATCCAGGTCAGCATGCCTGATCCATCAGTTATTTCATCATCTGCTTACTGAGAGGGGACATACTGAGAGAGAAAGCATGATCACAGAGCCCGAGTTTTGTAAAAAGGTTCTTGGAATGTTTTTATAGAAAATGAAGAGAGGCAACATTTTTTAGGAATAGCCTGAAGAGGGAGCCATCAGTATAGTAGGAGAAACAAGGAAGAATCACTATTAATAAAAGAAAAATTATATATAAAATATTTTTTATTTTTAAGCTTTATATAATGTTCACAGATTTGCCGATGTTTAATGTTCTGGTTTAGGTATGTACATAATTTTAAACTCATGATAAAATGTAAATGCTTGGTGTTTGTTCTGAAATATTTATACTGATTAAAATACATTAAAATGCAAACTGAATAAGTTAATTATTAGTAAAGCATTAATTAGTTAATGAAGCAGTTTATAAATTGATTGTAAACATAGATGATTCTGCAGGTGCTGTGTTTCTTCCACACTAAAATACTGATTTCATTAGAAATGTTTCTCACTCAGAGAGCAGTACCAGCTGTTTACTTGGCTGTGTAACTTAAAGTTCTGTCTGCTTGATATCACAGTGGTCAATAGCACTAGAATAACTAGTGATAATGGTCATAGGAAGCACTTGTATTTTTTTTTTCTCTTCAAAAGACTGATGAGGTGCCACTGAATGTAAAAAAAAGGAGACGACAGGATGACTGGTGAATGCCCTGTCTTCATCTAAAAGGGAAAGAGTAACTGAATACCCAGGTGGGTAGGAGTGGATTCCCCAGCACTGTCTTTCATGGCCAGGAGAACCTGAAATTGAAGTCTTCTTCTCTTTCTCTCTTCTGAGACTGAAGGAGGCACAAAGATGGTATGCATAATTCACTGGTCCTGCTCATTCACATGTATGGTTTTAACTTGATAGCAAGAGGCTGTTTCAGAGCAGACCCTTATTTCAGTGCACGGCACTGATAATACCTGTGCTTATAAAATTATGCTGTCTTATCAGCTGTATTTTACTTGGCATTCCCCAGAGCAACAGAAAAAGTTACATATAGCATAAGCCCACCTTCAGTTTCACTTCTTAGTATTATAGAACCCATAGAAAGCATGGATTATAGTGACTTCCAGAGCAGTTTTATTCTCAGAAACACAGCCTCCATACCTTTCAGGAGGAAATACACCATCTGAAAAGGGCTGAAAGCTACCTCCACCACCTCAACTGAGCTTTCTACTCCTCCCTTTTGCCAAAAGCATCATGAGTAGCTATTTCTTGATGGTTGAAGTCACTTTGTAAAGCCACAGTGGAACAGGAGATTGCAATGAAGTTTTATGTCAATTGCATGTCTTCAAATACTTCAGTAAAATTCAGTCATTTACCTTTATGGAGCAGTAGCTTCTAAGCGTGGGCTGATCTTCTTTGAGTAATGTTCAGGTGCTGGGTGCTCACCCCTGCAGCATTCCTTACCACACAGGTTCCTATATGGTTTTGATGGGTGAAGGCAGTTGAGAGACTGCAGAGAACTTGTTCTGCAAGTTGATGATGTGCAAAACAGTGTCTCCTAGGTTTGGAGGCTTGGTTCTTGTCTTGGACTGCTCTTTCTTGGCACAGGCACCAAAAGTTGTATTGCAGCTGTGCAGTCTGCAGAGCCAACACAGGTAAGAGAGGTTGAGCTGAATCTTCATTTTCCTGTGAATACCATCAGCAGCCAGGAGCCCTACTCATCTCTTACAGTTGAAATATGAGCCTCACAGCCCCAGGTAAGTCTGAGAATGGGTATTTATGAAAACCTGTTTTGAAACCTAAGTATCCCAGATTATTGCTGTTTCTAGATCTCCTAAGAAGCCAGCTATTTTTATGTTGCAGCCCCTAGGAACTTTGGGGCAACTGTTAAAAATCAGAAACTTGCATATTATGGGGTGGTCTTTTTTTAAGAGCTGTTCATACAGATGATCTGTGGTACAATATTTCCATCTGTAGACTCAACATTCACGTCTCGCACCTTTAATCATCTTTACTCTTTCAGGTTTTGGCAGGGAGGTGGCAGGAGAGAAAGGAAATATGCCAACTACTTTCTGTAATTTTATTAATGCAATTTGTTTTAAAAGTAAGGATAACACTCATAAGTTTTTGCTTAAATGTGGTTCAGTTGGTTTTGTTGTGTGTGAACTAACTACATGTTAGAGTGAAAATCATATTTTGAAATAAAAAAATACAGATTTTAGTTATATGATTTGTGCCACATGTTTTGCCTGAACAGCAAACCAAGCTCACAACTAGTGTTTTAATTTCAAAATATCTCATTTGCCTTCGATTTAATTATAAATATATATATATTTATCTGATAAATAAACTGATGCTTTAAAAGTAATTCACAATAATTAGTTACTAATTGAGTAGAAAAATATCCTTCTGATGACAGATTGACCAAAAGAGATATTTACAAAAAAGTTATTTTTAAATTTATTTATTTATATTTTTATGTATTTATTTTCTTTCTATAAAGGAAACATATTATGCTGTGATTCTAAAAACTGTGCTCACAGCACAATTGCAGGAGTTCTGCATTAAATTAAGTGAAATGCAGAATACAGACCTATAAAGGTTTATTTACTATTTCAGTTCTGTTGACCTCAGTGATTATTCCATAAATAGATGTTTATAGACAAGTCTTTACTTCAAATTCAACAAGGTAATTGTATTGCATTTCCTATTTACAGCATTCTGTAAAGGACAGGGAAGAGATTAACTTGATAGTGGATCTTTCTTCAAACAATTACATAATGAAATTTTGTTTATGGTAGGAGGAAACGACAGTGCTCTGGTTATTGCTCAAATCCAGAAGACGGAATACGTGTGAGGCAGCATGAGCATGGTGATACTACAAACCAGAAATAAAGCAATTTTAATAAAATACATGTTACAAAAAAAATCCCTTTGACTGGAATTTTAAAACTAAAGCATAACATAGTCCACTCAGCAAGAATAAATTACCCATAACCCTATTTTATTGCATTAGGGATAAGATAAATGCATGCTATTTATTAGTATGCCAAGTAATAACATGACAATTATTTTTTCCACCAATTCAGACCCACTGAATATGCAATTTTAATGTTTTTCAAGATCAGGAAGTTAGAAAGCTTAAGAAATGCTTTGCTGATTTTCTTGTGATGTTCTATCAGTTGTTAGTCCCTGTATTGGAATTTTCATGTAAGTGCCAATGGAGCTTTGATATCTCCAGGAAAAAGGCTGCAAACATTTTGGCTCCTTCAATGTAGTTGTATCTGTGAAGAAGGAAAGAAAAACAATGAAGACCTGTCAAGCTGTTCTGCTCTTGAAATTAGTGTAGTTTTCAGAGTCTACAGAGGAATTTGCAAAATTGGTCACCCAAAAAGAGGACCGAGTGCACAGAAATTCTGGACATCCTTCAACTGGCACTGAAGGAAAATCAAAAGGGTTTACTGAGAAAACTTTCCCTGATGTTGCATCCCCTACTTACTATTATCTGGCCAAAACGGTTGAGCCTATAGTAAGGGGAAACAAAAACACTTTGAGAATTCTTGTAGAATTCTCCCAGTTCCTCAAGTTCACCATGATATGACTCAGAAGCTACAGCAATGTTCAGGCAACACACTGAGCAGTGTCTTATCATAATGCCTGAGATACCACAAGTGGCAAGTTTAAGTTAATTTTGGTATAATTACATGAGTTTTGGTCCCTGTAATATAAATACAACTTTATTTATGCTGAAAGCCATAAAAATCTTCACTTAACCATTAGCCTGCATACATCCAACTGGCATACTTCAAAATGGATGCTGTGACAGAAGAGTGCCTGTGTACATCATAAGTTTTGAGACCAGAGGCAAATTCCATTGGCAATTTTAATTACATTGCCAATGTATTTAGACAGGGTAGACACTCCATGAAAAAATGTATATCTGTACACAATACATTGGGAGTTTTACTTTGTGTTTGGCACAGCAACACATTCACTGGAGACAGTCGTTTGGGACTGTCCAGTGCATGGCAAAGCTTTCCATCTGGCTGTGTTTAGTCATGGGTGTACCAGGGGACTTCAGTTCTCCCCTCTTCTCTTATAGAGCAAATCAACAAATAAAAGAAACCTGCTTATTTTCTCATTCTGGGAGTGGTCCCCATCATTGGCTGCTCTGATCAGAAGCATTATCACACTTTTCTGCATTATAGTCTGAAACATTCTGGCAACAAGAACTGCTGAGCCATCCTGGATAAAATCTGGGTCTTCTCCAAAAACTGGAATATGTGGGAAGAATTCATTCATACAATAAGGTGCTTGCTGTTGCTACCATATATTTGAGGACACAGCTGGTATTAAGAGCTTCTGAGTAGAAACTGATTTGATCCTGTAGCAAATTGGTTTCATGAATCAGCTGCACTCTACAAACCTCTGGCTTTGTATCAGTACACAAAGAAACTAAATGAGGTCTTTTGGCTAACTCCTATTAAATATGCCTCAGTTCAGCAAGATGAGCACTATTCCCCTGCACACTTGCAGACACGTTAAGAATGGGGAAAAAAAAAAAAAAAAAAAA
>NDXB01012887.1:21120-41921 GCA_002631895.1 Agapornis roseicollis | reverse complement strand
AAAAAAAAAAAAAAAAAAAAAAAAAGAAGGAAAATACCTGTTTTTATTGCCCATCTTGCTGCTTTATATAATGGATCATTAACATCAGCGAGCCAGGGTTTCTCACCCAAAGGCACAGACGCTTTCAGTTTGTTTGGACTGTTCCTCTTGGAAAAGACACTCTCCAAGTGTTCCACCACCTGCAGCAAAACCTATTGCAGTCAGAAGCAACTCAAGCTTACACCCACATACTTACTTCTGCTCTCAGAAACAAATAAATGCCAGAAGCACTCAGTTGACTACTTTGGGTGCAAACTAATGAGGTGCTGAGAAGTACTTGGTTTACACAGTAGAGGCCAAAAAGGAAGGTTTGCCTCTTAACCTGCTGTTTCACAACTGAAAGGTCCATGTGGGGGACCTGACGGATTGAGAATCTGCCAATGACTTTTGCTGGAATGACTGTTTTAATTCCTGGTTCATGAAAGGCTCCTTCAGTCCCATGAATAGAGAGGGAAGGGTAATGCCACAGGTGCAGAAGTATTTCTTCCTTCAAAAAAAGGTAACGTTGAAAATGTAAGGGATGACACTGGAGCCGTTCACAATTTATATGAATTCATTTGAAGAAACAAACTTTTTCTATCCTCAGATTTGTATGTGGAGATCTCTGTATTTTAAAGATGTTTGTAATTTAAACTCATGCACATACCTTTTCATTAAAAAAAACCCCAAAAAATTACTTCCTTCAGTCAACCTTTGTTTACCTTTTTAAATATTTGGATGAGAATAGCTTTCCATGCACAACAAGAAAAGCAGAGCATTGCTTTAAAATATCATGGAAGTAAATTTCTCTAGCGCAATGTAAAATCAGAACAGCTTCTGATCTGACCATCTGTTGATCTTGGAGCTTCTCGCAGGAGAAACCTGTTACCAGTTTAACAAGATGATACCAGGGCATAAGTTCTACTAATGAGCATTAAATAATGCAATAGGCAAGATGATGTTCAGTAACAAAGTTGATTTCTTTTTCTGGAGAAGGTAAGAAAGGTTAAAAAAAAAAGTGAAAAATAAAAGCCAATGGTTATTCTAAGGAAGAAAGGAGAAGTATATAAATTATAAATTAGTCTTCATGCAGAACCCCAGGGCGCTGCTCCTTTCCTTCTACTCCAGTTTTATGAGACTGGAGCTTTATGTACACATAAAATTTGCACCACTTCATCCTCATATCTGTAAAGCATCAAAACTTATACAGTATAGTTACATTATACTTCTGTACTACTGATTATTACAGTCTAGCTTAGGCTAATTTGGAAGCTTTTTCACAGAAATAAAAGCATCCATGTTAGAACTTACACCAGTATAATTATGTTAGTGATAAAAAAAACCGAATCACTCCTTTCTCCCAGCTGCCACTCGTGTGCAGAAAGATCCTTCTGAGCCAGCCCTTACCTGCTGCTTTTTATTTAGGATATAATTTTTAAGTGCTGGCAAAGAGAGGCTTATAGCTTTGGGTGCCTTTTGGCATGCTCAGCAGACATTAAAATCTGAATTAAACAAATAAAAGCCACCCAGAACACATCTGCCGAAAGCTGCTTCCCATTTTTCAGAGATGAATACAATTTCATTTCTACTATGCAACCCATATGCAGGGGTTTTAATGCTTATTTTATTTGGCTAGTTAGGTATGAGGGTAGTTGCAAGGAAGGGGGAGCAATACTGTTAGTTTTGCATCATTCCTTTCCATTGATAATTCATCTTCTGAATCACTTTCCCCAGATGCAGCAGCTTATGTTTTCAGCAGATTAATTTTATTTACCTTTTAATGCTTTGTGCTCCTTTATTATATTTTAAGTTTGTTATTGATCTTTCAGTTTGGCTCTATATATAAATGCTATGAATGGGTGATTTAAATTCTGATGACCATTTATACAGGTTTTATGTTACCTTGGTGCCATAGAAGAATTTTTTCACATCACTATTATTTTTATGTTCCTCCAGATTAAATTCAAGAGATTCATATAATTTCCTCTCCTCCTCTGTCAGGGAAGCAACACTGTCATAGATTCCAGGGATCTGAATATGACCTGTATGATCCACAAGGCTGACTACAAAATAAGAGATATCAGTGTAAGTGGGATTTATTTCTTCTACTTGGCAATCACAGTGTCTTTTCCCTTCCACCGAATTCTTTAGTGACTGAGTGAGCCTACCAACTAACTACTAGCAACTGCTTGCATCCATCAAGTTGTGGCACCTAACTTGATGTATTTTCATATAAAGAAAACTATTGAACTGCTGTTTATAGAGTGTGGTGTGTCAGCCCAACTGCTGACATGAAAACATCATCCTACTGAGATACAAATCAGCATTAAAACATCAGGTGTCACTACTTGTGTATGTATTCAAGTTGTCAACAATCCTTAAATGTTCTTGATTGATGTGTGACTAGCATCAGCTTAACAGGCACATGTCTGAGGTCCTGGCCTTACTGAGAACATTCCTTCCTCAGCTGCTGCCACAACAGCTATGCTGAGATTTGGAAACCTGGGCATCTTTTGTCAATTAGACTTGCCTTACTTGGGTCAAATAAACATGGCACTAATCTTCATTAAGCTGATCGCTTGCCATTGTTCTCCTGTTACTCCTGAGCAATGATGCATGTTATTACCCAGCAGAACTATCAGGTCCATCAGCAGCTCATGAATGATGCCTCCAAAAGTTCCAGAGTGAAGGTCCTTGCTGCCACATTCAACCTGTATCAAAACCACTGGTTATATAAAATACTCCCTACCTTATTCTTCTGTGAGTGGTTGCTTTCTATCACAGCTGGTGGCTTCAGTTTTTTAAACAAGGTCACAAAAGAGTAGAAAACAATTATGTGTTTCTGTTTATAAAATGGAAACTTCATCTTTGGTAAAGGGAAGACAGGGCTCTGTTGTTAACTCCTAGAAAGAGAAACTCATCTGTCTGTAGCACTTAATAAGTATTTGAGAGCAAGGGTCCCTCTCCATTCCCGCTTTTGCTTCAGTAAAATTAAATACTTCCTAAGTGAAACACTTGCATATTACTGTTTCTAACATTGCACAATAAATTCAAGTTCTATATCCCTTCTATTTAATGCAAAACCTTCATAATAAAGGCAAGAAAGAACCTTACTTGATTTGCATTAAGAAAATATATGTCCAACCTTAATTTCAGATTGCAGCAAATGAGAATTTAGAAGTCTCGAGTCATACAGCTTTAGAATAGAAAGAGACATTTGGTTTATTAAATGGGTTCTTTTTCCAGACACATTTTCATACTCAGGTTTATCATAAACTATTTTCCTGCAACAAACTTCTTTATTTTTCTCAAAACCTCATTACAGCCAACTGTCTGGTAGCAGGCGGAGATAATTTTTGATGTTTTAATAGCATCATTTTTCTTAACCAACACTTGAAAGAATTGAATCAAGGCTGCTGAGGCCCTTTCAGTTAAAAATGAATTTCATTCTTTTTCAGACATAAAGGTTAATGCAGATTTTTCTTTAGTTACAGAGGGCTTTAATCTTCCCTCTGACTTCCTTTTATGCTTCATCAGGAAGTTTCCAGATGAAAACCTTCTGCTCTTCATTTCACAATAGCTCATGTTAGCTGCTAAATATACTACAGTCCGTTGTTACTTGCTTCAGGCAATGGTTACAAAAATTTTGTGTGGCTTTTAAACCCAGGAATCCAACTAAAATGAGTCCCTTTAGGCAAACACACTGCACTAAGCAGTGTCTTCTGCAAAAGGACAGAGCAGCAGAAGAAATGGTTTTGGAGCAAAAGAGTCAGGGGTTATAAGGGACGAAGCTGCAAGAGAACAGTTGATGTACAGAGGGAGTGCCTGGGAGAGTGGCAGGAGAGTAGTGGTATAGGAAAGGGATTGAGGAGAAAGAGGCAATTGGAGAAATTACGATTGAAGAGAGATGAATGAAAGGCTAGTCAAACTGAAATAAGGAGGGAAACCTGCACAAGCCAAAAACAGTATAGAAGAAAGCACTGTGTTTTTAAATATTAAGCCCACACTCAGTCATTCTCTGCATGCGGATGCAGCTGTGATTGCAGGTACATCTGTTTTCTGCTCAAGGGGCCCAGTTCCAATGAACCTGTGTCCTGTACCTCAACAAAGAAGCAAGCATTTCCCCGACTCCCATATGTAAGGGCACACTTCTTGTTGCTGAGCCAGAGGCTGTCCGAAATCAAAACATAATCCACATCAGAGAAAAAGCATTGGTTTTCTTCTTGAAGTAACTTTTCTAGCCCCAAGGACCCTGCTTCTTCCATGCCTTCAATTACAAACTTGAAGTTCACTGGTGTAGCCTAAATGAACATTAGAAAAATCTAGGTAAGGAACAAGCGCTTTCAAAAATAAATAAATAAACTTCAAAATCAGAAGCAGACTGGTTTGTAGTACATGCTGTGTTAGGAAAAGGACATAGGAGATACAATTTGCTTCAGTAGAAAAGACAGTAATAGATAGAGACATAGTTTCCAGGAAAAAAATTGGTTTTCTTCATGTCTTTATCTGCTTCTCATTTTGTGAAGGAGAATAGGTAATATTTTTTTTCCTTCTTTGTGTTTTCAGGAGACTTGCTGGACTGTCTCATCAAATTGCCTTTCTCTCACTGCTATTAAACATTCTAATAGCTTTGGAAATTCTAACTGTGTAATAGCAGTTGCATTGTCACAGAAAATTTCCTGCCTATTTCCAGTGTTAGTGCCCATGCAGGAAGCACTGGCAGAGGTGCACTGTTGTAGTTGCCCCAACATGTTATCTACAGCCAGAGTTACTCACATGGTAGAAAAGAGGCTGCTGGTGATTCTACTGTAATTGTCTTTTTAGTACTCATGAATGCATTTGCCTACTAGTTCATAAGGCTGCATTTCCAAGGGTAATTAGAGAACTTCTATTACACTTCCCATAGGAGATGATACAAATTTGAACGTAGCTTCCTGTTCCAATTCATTTTCTCATTACAGGCTTTAAGATGTTTTCTCCTTTGATTCAATACTCAGCTTAAATGCAGGAACAAATGTGTAGAATTAAATGAACTTGTGTTATGGATGGGTGCACCAATGGTTCATCAAACGACCACAAAAAGTTTGGAAACGAACTGTTCATGAATATTGTTTGATGGGCTGTGCTGTTTTCTAGGGAAAGACTTCAAATGGCAAAGACTTCTTTTATTTTCTTGCTTGTCAAAATGCCAAAATAGCTGTTAGCAATTTGAAAAACTAGAAAGATGCAGACAGCCCCATAACCATCCACTTCCAACAGCTCATCTGTGGGTAAATAACATGTGTTTGCTAGCGCTTGAGAGACACTGAGTTCAATTCAGTACTGTCAATGCAAGAAAAACATTAGTTTTCTGGAAGGCTGCAAAAGGACTTTAGAGGTCAGGACTTAATGCTTAGTTTGTGCCATAATGTCATAAAAGAGGCACAAAACTGTTTCTCAGCAATCTAACAAAATGTGTCATGCAAATTCACCTTATAAGATGCTCGCTAACCATGTTAAAAGTTTCAGCTGTGTGTTGGTTTTGCTTTGCACTGGAGATACAACTAGCTCAAAATTATTAAATATGCAGACTGATTTAAAGATAACTCTGTTGGTCATTGTAGTAATTCAGGCAAAATTTGAACTCACAGAGAGGTGTCAGTCTCTAAGCGAGTGTATTTGTACCTCGTCAATGCACTCATTTGAAGCATTTGCTTTGATAAATCTAACACATTGAAAGAACAGCCTTTTATGTACAAACAGGTTTAGACACTCTCTTCATGCATACATATAAATTGACGGTGACTTGTAGGTAGACAAAAACCAAAGATCAGCAGACTGTAACAGCAAAGATGAGTCTCCATAACCTATCTGCACTGCATGCTATTTTACCATTTTAAAAGCTCTCAAGAGAATAGGGTATCAAAGCTGTTTAATGTATGTAATACATATTGAATGCTTCCCTCAGTGTGTTTTCCTCTGCAGAGCAATGACAGCAATACCATATTTACATTGCATGCAGACTGTTCAAACCAGAAATGCTCACAAGCAGACTCTTGCTGGAATGGGATCAGTGTCCTGGATACAGCATTAGAAATAAGCCTCAACAGACTACATACATCTAACTCACACGAACATAAAGGTATCCCTCCAAAGATGTTGTAAGAATAGTAATAGTAATAGTTAGTTAATAATAATACTTCTCTTGATACCTACTAATTTCAAGGCTTTAAATGTTCCACTGCATTTATCCAAGCTAGGACAGGTCCTTTATTATCTATTGCTCCACACCCATAAAGATTTCCTTAAAAATAAAAGGGGAAAGTTTTTAAACAATTTTTGAAACTTTTCTTGTCACTTTAATGGAATCAGCAAATTCCTGTTGCCATACAAGCTGTAGAGGTATGTCAAGTAAAGTGTCAGGAGAGTCAGGATTTCATCAACTTTTTTTAAACAAGGTGATGGGTGTTTCCTAATGGACTGGTACACTTCTGGTTTTTTCCTTTCTTTCCTTTTATATTGTTGTGGTTTAAACCACTGCAGTGTTATCAGCATTGTTCTCAGACTGAAGCCAAAACACCACTGCACCAGCTACTAGGAAGTAAACCACCACAGTCTGTTACAGCTGAAACCAGGACTTATGTACATCATGTTGTGGTTTCAGCTACATGCCAATTTCTGAGCTTTGCTTTTGTTCTTAAGAGCTCTTTATTCGCACCAGACATAGTGCGAACACACCTGAAGTGTTTGCACAGTATGCAGCTTCTGTACACATCAGCCAGCCCAGGTAACAAGCAACAAAAGCCCCACAGATAAATGCCACAATAATAGCTTGAAGCTACAACCCTAGGTATGTAACGTTATGTGTTTGACTGTACAGTCAGGGACAGATTTCAGTTTCAGGTACAATGGTAAATTTCTGGGGCAGTCTCCACTGGGGGCATAAGAGTTACCCCACTAAGGTGTTTGGAATCAGTTCCAGCCAATAGGAGAGGGCAGTTTTGCGGTTGTAGCACAGGTTTGGGAATCAGGATTTCAGGGGTCTTGGGTTCTTACTCATCTGCTGACCATCTACCCGCTATTTTTGTTCCTTCAGTGAATGGAGCTTTTCATGCTAAGCTAGCTGAAGCGGAAGGATGATTACATGAAGAGGGGCTTTACATTCTTCCACCATAAATGTTCCTTAGCTCCAGCTTGGCAAGTGGAAACACTAAAGGATCATGAAGCAGGAACAGGAAGTGCAAGAGAGGATAATGGTTGATACAACTTAATAATTTGAAGCAGAAATGGACTCTCTATTAAATACTCTTAAAAAGCAGCATTGAGAGCTCATGTGGCTCTTCCACACCAATGAGGCAATCACTGGTGGGTCTCACTAGTCATGTCATCAACACTCAAAGCTGCTGGATTTGTCCCAAAGATTTCCATGGGGGAAGTCCTCATGCTTTTGTTAAATATACAGGGAGCCTTCTTCCACTCAACCTCAGTTGTGTATTCAAACAATGATACAAAACTTAATGACACACCATTGATTTCAGTTTGTGTGTAAGGGTCAGTTTTCCAGCCGTCTTCCTTCTTGGCAGGCTGCACATCCACATGACCATAGAAACACACAGTGGGGCTTTGTGGATCCTCCACCAGTTCCCCAAGAATCACAGGAGGCAGTGGGAGGTCCTGGCCATCAGGCAGCTGTAGAGTAACATCAAAAAAAGAAACTAAGGGAAAACAAACCTTCAAGCATCATTAAAACCACTCCGTAGAAACATTTTCACTTCTGAGAATTGCATACTCAATTGGCTGTCATTTGTTCAGGTGCACAAATCAGACTTTGAAACCAACTTTGACCTACCGCGGGAAATTAACTGCTTTCTCCACCTGTTTAGATTATGCAGGGACTTTATGAAGCTCTTCTAATATTTTACTGTCATAAATGTCCTTGTTACTAAACTGTTACTTTGTAGCAGTGAGGAAGACAAATCTGGCTGTTTGCTGTGGTGAAAAAGCATTCATAGTGACACTGAAGTAGTGAAAAGCCACACAAATTAATTTGGGGTTTGATTTCACCACAGACAGAGGGCAGGAGGCCTGTAACCTCAAACACAAAAACAAAAGCAAATTTTGCTGGCAGAAGGCAGCTATTTCAGACTGGTTTGAAGCAGGTTAAGACTCTAAGATAATCCTGTGACATACTGTGCAGAACAGGTCTCCACATTGGCCTAGAGAGGCTGGATGTCTCACAAAAGAAATAAGTGAAGGAATGCGTGTGCTCCCTTGTATTCACCAGTAATATCAGTCTGCGTTGGCCTGTTGCAACCAAAAAATGTAGCTGCTTCTTGCTAAGCAATCAAAGGAAAACCCTATTTTGCAAAACGTTATTTTTGCCCTGGGCAGAGAAAAGCATCTCTGGTCTCTGCTCCAAGAACAGGTAATCCATTCCCACTGCCGCCGACACAGACTTTTGCTATATATTTTGGCAATCATAACTGCATGCCGAGCGCATGCAGTTTTGAACAGCAATGCATTCATTACAACTTTTCATTACAACATTTCATTAAAGGGAAATGCATTCATTACATCTATTAAATGACATAACCTGAAATATTAAAGCAGTGCTGTGATGCAAGGTCCTTCTGCTAAGACTCGCAATCTTTCCCATAACCCTCCGAGGATGGCAAAGGGAAGCACTATTAGTGAACTTCTGAATTCCTGTTAGAATAGAAATGTCAGCCTCCAGCTACAGGAAGGTAAGTAAATTAAATGCAAAGATTTCTCAGAGATTAACTCGTGTGCTGCTTTCCAACAATCATTAAGAAAATGGCTTGAAGCACTTGTTAGAAGCTCCCAAACCCAAAGGTGATGCTCAAGATAGCTAGCACTTTCTGTTGGGCAACATTTTCCTTGTAAAAGCTACCTCCCTCATACAGGCATTTTGGTGAAGAACGATGCATTAACTATCATGCTTCATTACTCAGCAGAATGTAAAAATGAGCCCTGGTGAAAAACTCAGGCCTTTTAATTTTCAAACTGCTTCCCACCAGTTAAAACCGTCAAACTGTCCATGCCATGCAGAAAACATCTATTTCCATTTGGACTGTCTCTGTAGTCTCCCAAGACTGCTTGCAGACAGTCTGAGGAGGGACTGATTTCAGTAGGTATCACGTAGCTATGGGACTACTGATAAATTGTTATTTGGCTACCAAAAATATCAGTATGTCATAACATGCCTATGCATATACATAGCACTGAATGCAATAGGCAGACCATATGTGCAAATATGATGTTTTAAATGCAAGAATCAGACAAGCACCTGATGTGACCCCAAGTTTACTAAATTAACAATGGCTCCAAGTGCCACAAGTCTGTCAGCTGCCAGTACCATCATTCGTATTACTTCTTTCCTGAGATCTGGTTGAATAGAATCGCTTTCCACAGCCACCCATTCCTTAAGATCCTGCACAAGGAGGAAAGAAGTGGAGTTAAATCACCCATGATGCTGCAGTGTTTGGCCCTTTAACATGAGAAGTGTCACTTTGGAAGATGGTTTAATTTCTATCCCATCACAGCAATGTCATGGATGCTATAAGGCTTCAGAACTGAGAGGAACTGCTTAGATGGGTCCCCAGGGTTGAGAGTCCTGATTTTCTAAACAAGGAGGGTATCCATACTTAGGCATTTGCACTGTCAACCGTGGATCTAAAATCCCTTGGAAGAGGAGGTAGACTAGATGCTGACCATTTTGCATTGCAGAAATTGCATTATGTATGAATTACCTCAGTGATCCTCATGAGGATTCAGAAGTGCTCATCACTTTAAAGCATAACCGATACTGACTGGCATAATTATGTTTCTGCCTCTTCACAGGGAAAACAAAAACAAAGCACAAACCAGCATGGGAGCAAGACCCCTCTCCTTGCCAAAAGCAAGCCTACAATAATCAATGCTGAACTAAAGCAAGTGAGAGAGCATCCTATCTGCTTGCTTATCCCATGCATTTCTCCCATGCATGTGCATTTTTTCTCAGTGAAGCCTCTCTCTGCACACAAAGGATGCCTGCAGCCATCTGGTTTCTGGAAGTCCATGCAAATCCCTCTGCCACCCAAAGGGTCCCCAGCACAGACTGCTCCCTTGCAGCCTTGCCTTGTGAAGCTAATGTAGCACACCTGATGCCAGACCTGGAAACCTGCTCATTAGCTATGTGGCAAACACTCATTTGGCACATAAAACACTGGCATCTGAGGCAACAGTTCTGCACTCATCATTTCACTGCAATGTAGTTCCTACCTCAGTATAATCACTTTGGTGTTCATCAGTGTACTGGAAAATCTCTGTCTCCAATGCTAGACTGGATGGTGAAGACATTACTGCCTTAGAGAGTTGTCCAGAGCTGAGAACATAGAATGGTTCAGGTTAGAAGGGATCATCTAGTTCCAACCCCACTGCCAGAGGCAGGGACACTTTCCACTAGACCGGACAGAGGCTATCTGAAAGTTAAGGATAAAATTCAACATGTTAGAGACATCCTACAATATGCACTTCATTTCAGTTCTAGAAAGCATAGACAATTGTAAAGTGCTGAGCTTACTCAAGCCTCCTTTAAGTTTATATCAGTTTTCAATGCATAAACTTCAAATTGTATGTTCTGGGAAGACAACCCCAGGGAAGACTTGCAAACATCAGCGCACACCAGTAAGCCCAGGGAATTCCTCTTTCTTTTTCTTCATGTCCAGAAGAATGGGAGAAAAATGCATTCACTAACACATGTTGCATATTTTGCATGAATAAGGTAGAGCTATCCTGACACAGGAGACTATCAGACAACAAATAGCTTTTGCAGTTGAGTAAGAAGTATCAATACCTAACCACTTCATAAGTACTTGCAGACCTCTCTGCCACCTTGGTTTTGACAAGACAAATGAATATTTAAAACCCATAAGATTCTGAAAAGTGTTTTCCTTCCTTCCTGCAGTTTTCCCTTCCTGTCTCCTTGAAGTTCCTGCTGCAGGTTCTTGAATTGGTGTTAGCAGAGTAATACTTGGCTAATTAAATCCTTGGCTGGCTAAATTCAGAATAGCTGCTGCATCGTGGTGTGCAATGGGATAAACTGCAAGGTCAAAACCCGACACTTTGAACCTAAAAATATTCTATACTGTTAACAAAGTGTGTAGTTGCAGGTCCATCCACAATTCCATAACTTTGATGGATTGCTAAGGTGATAGGCTATGGTAATACTAATAATTTCAGTTGTGTTTCTCTGATGAGAATATAGATTGAAAACCTAGGCATGATGAACAAAAGGAGGGAAACATCTTTCATTTTCCACAAAGCCTGCAAATACCTTAGTTTCACATGCATTTTATTCATGCTTTCTACTTTGCCATTTCCAAACCTCAGTTTGGAAAATATTTTCAGAGGCCATGATACGTGCCCTCTTTTAACCTAACATAGAAAATCAGACAGTTGCTTACAAAGAAGTATGGTTTTGGTATGCCATACCTGAACAAGGAAGATCATAACACAGGTTACACATAACATGGCTACTAGAGTAACAAAGCTCATGCAATGCATAAGTGTCAGTGTTTCCATCATATATGATTTCCTGTTCAAATATTCAATTTTGCTAAATTCTATGCATTTTCACTATGAAAAGAGTATACATAGAGTTGATACCTTATGATGACTTGAAGAAACACATATCTTCAATATTACATGAAGGTCAGAATCACAAAAGGACTGCTTATACAGGAAACATGCACTGTGGTGGTGGTATCTTCCTCTTTATCCACCTTACATGCAAATGACCTGGAAAGATACAGATGAGAAACTTGCCTTCAAGCCATGCTTCATTAGCTTTTAACTCTTTCAGAAAATGAAACAGGGAAACTACAGTGCACTGAAAGAAACAAACAACCCGAAAACATTCGGATGAGGAAAACCCCCTAAGAATATTTTAAATAATTCAGTGATATTTTTGAAACAGACACAGACTCCAAGAAAAGCGTACAGAATATCCCAGAAATAGTTGCTTTCAGAAACAAAAGTAAGCATGAGCAATGCCTAAGTTCAGAAAATGAATGTGAGGTGATACTTACACAGTCCTGCAGATGAGCAGAGTGCACCAAATACTAGTAATTCAAACCAGAAATTAGGCAGCAGTTATATTGTGCTGTACTTGAGGGAGGGGAGTAGCAGAGGGAACTTCATGTTAATTTGCTGCTAATAGCCAATACTGCTTGAAAGCATTTGTATTGCAACTGGGAAAGCTTGTGTAGGAAAGGGAGTCAGTTTAACAAAGCAGTAGAAAGATTTCAGGCAAGGCTAAAATAGCTCAGTGTTACAAGGAAGGGGAAAATGGTATGAAAGGATGATGAAGCCTGTAGGTGGAAATACCAAAGACTTCAGTGTTCAGTATCAAGTCTATTTTATTTGATCTCATTTTAAAGAGCAGTTGCTGCTTTATAGAAAAATGTAGTATGACTGATTTTAGAAATAATGCATGACAGTCACGCAGGTTCTCTTCCTTCATTCCTTGGTAGTAAAACCATTTTGTGTCTCACTCCCTCCTGCCTCATGAAGTAATGTTAAAGAAAACCTGGTCTTCTTAGGTGGTGAGTTAACAAGAAATCCAAGTTGATTCTGTAACTAGGATGACTCTTTGATAGAATATCAACTAAACTTACAAACATTTGAGAAGCAACTCTTGAAGGTTCTTTGCTGCCCTCCTTGACATTCCTGAAGTGCGTGTCTCACATGCCTTCCTCCCTGCAATGCAGCATTTGAAGTGTGTGCATGGGGAGTGTGGCAATGAAAATGGAACATTCTGCAACCAACCCAGAATAAAACAAAGTCAGAAGTCACCTAGTTTGCAAATAACGTAAAGAACATTTGACATGAAAGAAGATAAAATGTGTATGGCAGTAGAAGCTAATTTACCAAACCAGTGGTGGGATCCATTGAGAGGAGCATTCCCTCTAAGCCACCACCACCAAGGAAGATAACTGAGATAACATGGTAATTATTTAACTGCCTTTAACAACATTAACTAGTAAGTGGCCTACCTTTGGTGGAAGAAGGCAATCACGCCTCAGTCATCTCTTCAGCTGAGTAGGTAGATGAGGAGGATGGCAGCTCTTGAACACAACCCTAACCATGTACAGCCACTGTCATTGTAATGACCGGGAGCTGCAGAGATCCAGACACATGTAGAGAGATGGGCACCAGCTCAGAGGGCTGCCTGAAGGGCATTTCAGAGAATGCCAGTGACTAGCCCTGCCTTTGCTCAAGCTGACTCCTTAGAGAAAAAAGTGAGGCCCTGTTTATCAGATCTGATTTGCTGTAATACAGATTACAGTGAAAAAAGAAACTGCTTACCTCTTTGTGCTCTTGTTTTGCAGCTGCTTTTATGGCTGCTAATGAGCTTGAACTGGCAACTTCTCCTCTTCCACCTACTGAATAGGGACATTTCATCTCAGTTCACTGATAAGTTCAGCAGTTATGAAGGATTACTTTTAAATTAAAGATTAACTTTTGGTTTAGATGCTTAAAGTCTACTTCTCTATCCTACAATAATCCAAGCAGGACATTCAAATCACTACCACATCAACCCATATGAAATTTTCCTGTATCCCTTTCCTCCTCCCTTTCTCCGTGGAGGACCTAAATCCTAGCAGGAATTAGTGTCAGAAAGCACTCCAGCACTGCTGCTTTATGATAGCATTTTGAAGGACTTGGAGAAGAGACATGTTTTTTGTTACTTTGATATGAAAAGGGGAAAAGAGCACATATCTGTTAAGAATTTCTCCCAGGAAGCAGTATTTCACTCTGTGCCCACTGACAAGAAGTAATTCACTATTTACCTGGGAAAATTTTCTGAGCTTGACTGCTCATTGGTTTGCAATCAGATAACCATTGGTATAAAGTGATCCTTTTGGAAAAATAGCTGCACTGTCTTATGCTCTTTTCACAGCAAAAGGGTTAATAGGAAAGAACTACAGGAAGTACAGCTGAGTACCAAATTATATGCACTGGTATATAAAGCTGAGCTACTAATCCAGTTCAGAATGCTCTTAAAACACAGGGAACATCAAAAGGAAAATTAAGGTATATGTGAAGAATATCTACTATATTCTGACTTGCTGGGATGGCTTTTGATAACCACATCTAAGCACACTGTGTTCACTTAGATGTGTATAGCCTCAACACTTTTTGCTGACAGCTCTTCCATCCCACTGCGCCTCTGAACTTATATCAAAGGTTAGGTGCTTGGGTTTGCATACAAGGTTCTATCCTTATGGATTCACTGCTATTCACATGGTCAGATTCAGTGACAAGTATCAGTTTTCCAAGGGGGGGGGTCAAGGTCCTATCTCAGAGCCTTATAAAAACCTTTTGTTCCTTTCAGTATTTGTTCTTAATATATATATATAAACTCATATACAAATGAATGCAGAAGTTTTGGGGAAATTAAACATTCACTTGCATTTATGTATAAGAATTCTATTTTTACATGTATCCCACCTTGATGTTTCACACTGATGTTACCCCTGAATTATGACAGCACAAGTGAGATAAGAAATAGGTGAACTGAATTCAGTCATTCAGCTATTTGCTTATTTACCAGTGTATACTAATGAGAACCTATCCAATTGGGGGGAAAGGGGGAAGAAATGATCCCTTCATAGCTTGTTCTTTCATTGCTAATTGCAGCTTATTTTATAACCCATAACTTGGAACAAGGTTTATAGTCAGTATAGGACATTTTTTTTTTACAGTCATTATTCCATTTATGGCTTACGATAAGCATGTAAACATGACCAGCATTGTTTAGAAGCATTTTTGAATGCACTCAGCTTTATCTCCTTAACAAAAACACTCTCTGGTGATAACTTACAAACTACAAGAAATTAAAGAACCAACTTGAATAGTTTGGGTGAGTGTTGGCATGGACAACTCCTCTTTGGAATACAGTACGTGTTTAAGCAGGGGGAAATAGGTTAATTACAGAAAAATAAGTGCAGAACTAACACAAAATAAGGAAAACAAAGCATCTATGTCTTTGTTTCTCTTGTCCTTTGAAAAGGTAAGCTCTTCAAGGGCAGAGATGGTCTCCTACTTTGTGTTTCTATTACTACATCTGGGCTGCAGGCTCAGTTGGTGATAAAGTGATGGTGCAAAGAGTTAACTTTATTTCACTAGCACTTGAGCAGAATTAGCATGCCTTAACTGTTACCTTAATTAAAAAGGTGTCTTAAGAAATTATACTACCAAGTTTACATGAGCAAATATGTAAGAAATATGCTGTTAGGAGCACCTTTTCATTGGCAGAAATTTTATGAGGATTTTCAGTGCTACCTGTCACTCTCTAAGTAGCTAGCTCTAGCTTAATCCAGCTATTTTCCATTTCTTGAAGGTGTATTACTGGAAAACGGGAATGATACTATAATGTCATACTCAGTAGTACATGGTTATTATTGCATCTTACTGTCATTTCTCAATATACTGCCTTCATATAACTTTTCGTTGTCTTCTGGAAATACAGTCTCCCCAAAATAATATCTCCCCTAAAGGATTTCTGTCTCTGCTTCCGATACAGCAGGAGGAAGCTCTTCCACCTCCTCGCTTCTTCCCACTCCATGCTGCACTCTGAAGAATATTTCCCAGCCATCATCTTTCAAAACAATCATAAGCAATACTGCCTGCTTCAAGCGCTTGTCAACAATGGAGTAAGATTGCATTGCTAGAGAGGTGAAGACCCCCAAGACCCTAAATTCATAGTTACCTGAACACCAGTAATTGCAGTTGGGTATGTCAGTGAACAGAGATTAACTAGAAAAGACCCCCTTTCCCAGGCAAGAGATCACACAGTGCTTCACAAGCATTTATGACTACAGACTGTCCTTGACATGGAGCAATGATGCACACCACCTTCCAGGAGCAGGGCCACAGGGACTGGAAAGGACTCTGTAAAGGGAGAGCAGTAACACAAAGCCTAGCACCTCACCACCTAGCAGGTAAATCAGCAAGCTCTCTGCATGCAGGCTTGGAGTGATACACCCTGGGGAGGAATGAACAAGTGGTTCTTGTCCAGCACCTTTTCCAGTACACTGCACTGAATGCTGAGACAGGAGGCTGCTCTGTTTTTCCAAGCACAAGATTGTTAATTTTTTTTTTTTCTTTTTAACAATTAAGCAGAAGTATTTTCAGATATTAATCACACTGAAACAAAGGCTATTCCCATAAAGGTTATTCCAATAAAGGTTATTCCCATCTTGATGTCCTTCAGACAGCTTTACTCAGCCAGATAACAGCATCATTCCCTTAAGGGTGATTAATGCTCTCTGTGGAGGTAAGGTTTTTATCCAGCGAAAATCCACAGTCACTTCCAAACAGACAGAGACCAGCTTTAGGAATTCACAGGGTGAAGCAGATACTAACCATGCAGTACTTTGTCTATGCAGATCTTCACATTGCCTCCTCCCAGTTTTCCATGTGGTCCAGGAACTAGCAGGGCACGAGCCACTGAGGTGGTGGTGTCCAGTGTCCCTCAAGGCATGCGTCCTTAGCACCACAAAGTTAACTCAGTTTCACACTTTGCTGACTTCTGCAGCTCAACTGGATGTCCCAGGAGCAGCAGCTTCTGAAGAACGGCTTGTGAGTACTTTTCCATTGCAGCACTCCTGTTGTTGAAGTGTATTTGGGAAAAGGCCAAAACAAGCAGAGAGGTTCTTATCTTGGCGAATACAAGTTGCTCTTAAATAGATTAGAAAGGAACCCACTATATATACATATATATAAACACAATACCATTGCATCTCAAGGCAACAGATGCTACCACTGCAAGGTGATTGTGACCTCCTTAAGGAGGAGTATGAGATATTTCATAGCATGTTGCTCCTATCAAAGTTCTACTGACTATATTGAGGGTAAAGCACATGCTTCAAGTGCCCAGAGTAGAAGATCATTAAACTGAGGCTCTGCACCCTTCACATGCTAAGCAAGTCATGCCATCAGCAGCTGTTTTGATGCAACAGTGTCCCAACAAAGGCAAAACTGTAGAAAAATGCAAGACCGACTCATCCCAACAGGGTTTAGGCTTAAAATACTTTCCCTATAGACATTTTTTTTTTGCTTTCTTTGCTACAGTCTTCTCAAGCAGAGAAGTTTCTCACATGTTCAAAGGCCTTTCAACAGAAGTGTAGCACGCATCTTGACATGGCTTAAAAGGCAACAATGGCCTTGTGTTTTTTGTGCTGTGGGAATCAGAACATTTAGAACTACTGCTATAGCTCTTAACTTTGAAGCAAGTGACAGTTCTGCAATAGTTTGGATATAAACCATTAATCCCACACTCTGAGCACCTAAATCCTCATAGAAGTTATGAAATTTTGGCTGAAATATTTAAGACAATTCATGAAGATGCATGAAGTTTGAATCCCCTAACTCACTGCACTTCAGAGGGAGTTAAATTTTAGGGTGAACTAAATAAAGAGAAATGCCATGATAATAATAATAATGATGATAATGTTTAAAAGTTAATTTAAACTATGAAATATCAAATGCACAAACAGCTGTTAAAGGAATGGTTCCACTGTGTATTTTCTCCCCATTTGCAATAAAGTATGCACCCTTTCCTGAAGGACAGGCAATAGGAAGGCTGGCAGGGGTGGGGGGAATCGCATCACAGATATGCATTGCCTGTACACATTCTTGAGCCACAAGACGCTTGCACTTCAGGTGAGCAATGCTGTTGCCAGTTCTCATTTCCATATGTTTTAAAAGAGGGTGTTCTGCTAAGGTCCCCAAATGCCTCATTTCTCAACTACCACTGAGAAGGAGCTGGGCTTTCCAGGCCACACTGAGCTGTTTTAGGGCAGCCCTCAGCTTGCTCCCATAGCAGAAACACCTAATAGCATGGAGCTGTGTCCCATACACTGCTACATGCACTGCTCCCCACTGCAGGGCTCCAGGCTCTTGTCCAAGGCTCACCCCAAACCGATCATCACCCAAACCCCTCCCTAGTAGCAGAGTGCTGCTGGGCAGCATAACCAAACTAGTCCAGTTTTCAAAGTTTGACCCTGAAGCACAACCCAGACCAGCCTGACACACCTACAGCTTTTGTTTTGCATTGATTTGCACAACTGCACTGCGTTCTTTGGTTCCCTGTATGTTGAGACAGACAGGCGATGGTACAGCTGGATATCCTTTATCTGTAGACTTACTTATGTTGGAAAAGACCTTTAAAATCATTGAGTCCAATCATAAACCTCAAGGATATGAAATTACATAGAAACTACTCATAAAGAAATACTGAAAATTTAGAGACAGCATTTTTTTCCACTTCCCTATGTTGAAAGCACACAGTATCTGTTTCTTTTGTAATGCCTCTGTTCCAGAACACAAACTTTTTGTGTAGGGGGTTTTGTCTATTTCTTATGCCAGATATCATTATCCTAGACTATAGCAAAGCACATAGGAAATAAACCCCCCCATATCCTGATATCCTCTTGGCTTTCCCATGGTGTGGTGCTTTCCCTCATTAAGGCTATGGAGGTTAGAATAGTTTGTTTTCATGTTGGTACCTATGGGGAAAATGGCTGGACAGATAAATTCATGAAACAAAAAGCTACCACAGGAGCACACACACCAACATATACATGTAATTTAGCACAAGAAAATGGGGACTGAACTTAATGGAATAATGAAATGGCCCCATATTTTTCATCTCATTCAAAGAAGTACAAATACATTTATAACATCAGTCTTGGCTTCTCCACTTGCAGCAAGTTTCCTTTCACCTATTTGATCATTCACTGCTGGTGTAAAGGAAAAATTAAAGGTATTGCTAGAGGCAGCACATACCTCCATTTCCACAGCAGTAATTACATAAAAAACTCATCTAGAGGAACCTAAATCAGAAAAATTAACTTTATGACTCCAAACCATCCATTTAGTACTTTGTGAGAAATCTTAGCTGAATACAAAGGCTTCCAAGATGTCAGATCCCTCACTGGTGAGCACCCTTCCCAGCCACAAATAAACATACCTTTTAATCTATCTAGACTTGCTCTTTCTTAGCTGGGAGGAGAGAAAATGATCTGTGGAGATATTAAAAAGATAACACAACTCTCACAGTTGAGGCTTTAGGTGAATCCTGCAAACCAAGGGAAAAAGAAGGCTTTTTTTTCTGCTTCTCATCAACAGTTTTCAAAGAGCCACATTCCAAGAGCAGGGGTGGGGGGGAAGGAGAATTGTCAGCCTGAAGTAGTGTGACTGATTCCTTTTGAATTATCTCAGCATGATGTCATTTTATCTGGAGATTTCATTTGTTCCTGCGGCTCATAATTGGGTTTTAAACTGGCTAACGGATTTAGCAGGATTAAGCTCTCAAATTCAGAGTACTGTTAAAACACAGAAAGAACTTTTGATCTTTAAACTGAAAGACAAATGGATGTTACCCAGGTGACACATGACAGTAAGTACTGAACTAACGGATTCAGAGAGTGGGCTTCTTGGTATTTGCTGTGTTCCTTTACTAATAGTAAGATCTAAGTCGCCCCTTGCCAATCTTGAAAACTCAGTGAATATTGATAAGTCTATGCAAAAATGCATGACAGATCAAGCTTATAAGCTTGTGCATCGTTTATGAACATACCTGTCTTACCTGAAATAACCAATTCTTCCCAGTCACAGACTACAAGAAAGAGGCTTTTATACCATTTTGCTCTTTGCTAGTTTTGAGTTACAGAATAACTTCAGAGGTTTAAATGACTCAGGATGATACACTGATTTCTATCAACACAGACAAAATTGTATTTGGAACAGATTAATTACAATCGCTATTTCTGCATTATAATTTTATGCAAAGTGTGTGAAATGGAAACTTACGGTCCTGCTCTGAACTGAAACAAGTTTCTGAACATTTCACAGTTCAAAAATCAGCATATCCTCTACTTTGGATTTATATCCAGACTTAAAGGAGTTTCTTCGATACATAAACCACTGACATTTTATCACCCCAAATCCTTACATTCAGTAACTGAGAAAGACTAAATAGTGTGCTAGATTGTTGATCATTTTTGAGAGGTGCAGACTCTGTGATTCAAATTCAAAAGCAAACAACAGGTGCGTATGTCTAAGTTTATGACCAGATTACCATACATTTCTGGATATATTTGCCTTCAGTATTGATATCTAAGAATTTAAGTGGGGAAAAAAAACCCAAATAACAAAAAAAAACCCACAAACCAAAACCAAACACCAAACCCAAAACTATTGTATTGCAGGCTGTGTGCTATTGGAAAAAATAACATTTTCCTATTCCAGCCCCCATTTTAACTTTAGTGCTAAATCTATTTATTTTCAGGATCTTCCTTCTACATCCATAAGGACTGCTGGTCTGTTAGTGGCAGGGATTGTGCCATTAAAGCTTTCTTCCACATCCATTAAATTACTGGAAGAAGCTGGAGGAGCATTTATTACTGAGGTGCTCTCAGCTCCCTCTAATGAGGTCAGAGAAGCTGAACTTGCTTTACATTTGGAACAGGTATTGCTAATCAGCTGCTACTATGCACAGCTTCAAGGTGACTGCTGTGCCCCAGTAAATCTGTGTCATATTTGCACATAGATAGATGTGGAACTACAATACATTCCATTTTCTTAATGTATCATCTTAAATTATTCCTATTTTATGTTGATGACTCAATTACCTGTCATATCCTATAGGAACACTTTCACAGAGTAGGCAACGTAATACAGTAGTAAATCTGGTGCTCCAGTTTTCCATGGGGGAAAAAAAAAAAAAAAAAAAA
>NDXB01012887.1:4646-21025 GCA_002631895.1 Agapornis roseicollis | reverse complement strand
AAAAAAAAGAAAAGCTGGTGCTCCAGTTTTCCATGGGGGAAAAAAAAAAAAAAAAAAAAGAAAATCAAATGAGTTTGATAACACTTTTTAGTGTATTTCTATTTTAAACCAATCAATGCATGAACTTATCTGCAGTTAAAGACAAGACTTTCTCCCCCATTTCTCAAATCCCTTCATCAAAACTCCTATTAACTTTAAAATAGGGGCTTCTCAACCGGTCTCAAGGTATTTAAACTCCATCTCTGTGTCAGATAACTCCAAGTAAAGCTTCCAAAAATTAGATACAGCTCTACAAACTTAAAGTTCATAACCAGACAAATTCCATTAAACATCATTTCCATCAGTGTATTAGCAGTCTAAAGAATGGAAGCTAATAAACTCTGTCTACGCTCTAGGAACATGTATCTACACAAACATTTAGCACCTTTTCTCATGAAGCCTTCCACGCACTTTCTGAAGCCTGCTCTCTGCTTGTCTTTCTTCCCACCTTCTTCACATTCCAGGGAACTTTATTCATGTCTTTTTACATTGAAATGCCATTGCCAAATAACAGAATAGGTAACAAATACATGCCTGAGCTCCTGCTGCCTTCTTCCTCCTTTTTGATTTGTGCTTCTGAATCCATCCAGTCAGAGTTAAAACTGCCTTAAAATAATCACAAGCAGCACTGTGCCACCTTGTACAGAAGTTTAGGATATGGCTGACAAAACATTACAGGATATTTCTGAAATACAAATAGGGTTCAAAGCTGTGCAGAAATAAATCTTTTGCTTTCTTTTTATTAACTCTGCTTGACAACCAATTCCTGAAAATTCCATGCAGCCTATACTGTATTTTGAATTAATATTGTATTCCTACAGCTTTGAACTTGAGTTCTCCAGCTAAGTGTTCAATGCACACAATAGAAAAACCTCAAGAGATCCTCCTGGAACTATTTCTAAGTGTCTTTGGTCTGATGCCTTAAACTTCTGGCATTTACACAAATTAAAAAGTATGTTCCAGTGGATTTGCAGAAATTGCTGCTTTTCTGCCAGAGTTTTTACGTGTTGCTATTCATTCAAATAGTAAAGAGGCCAATAGAGAGGAATTTGGAAATAAAAAGTTACCTTCTGCCACTCCATTCAGTGTTATTACACTGTTGCGCCAGCTTCCAGAAACTGCAAACTATTGCAGTGACAATTACAGAATAAAGTTGAAATTAAAGGTTGTTGCTGGCTAGCATTTTCCACAATAGCATAAGAACCACGGTCTTAACATAAAAAGAGGACACTCAGTCCACTCAACATACAATTATCATATTATAAAGTGAAAGCCTGGTTGTATTGCTGGGAAATGCTGTAGGCCCCACTTGCAAGATTAGCTCCACTAATGTGAATGATTGGAAAAATTAGCAGGAGAGTGGGAGCAGGAAGAACATCAGTAATAAGAGAACATGGGAGGCAAAGGCCAGGTCTTCTGTACTCTGCATGTACTATTGGAAAGCCCAAAAGGAAACAACTTCTGCATTTAAAGGTCTCTAATGTTGCACCAGAACACAGTTGATAACAGAAGATGTCAACCCATTACTGTTACAGCAAAACAGCCTATAACACCACCTTAAAGGCATATTTATAAATAAATACTAAACAGCATTCTAGCTTGCAAAAAGATTCTTGCAGCTACTCTACTACTTTAACATTTTAGTTATATTGTTGCTTTCCAAGTTGCTGAAAGTCTAAGAAAGAGTTTAATAGGCTTCCCTAAAATTAAGCAGCAGAAACTCAATTTCCCCTCCTAGAATTTCAAACTGCTTAGAAGACAGCATTTATTATTAAGTCTCTAACCTTGACTCCATTATTCACTACATGCACATTAAATCCATTAAGCAGCTCAGAAACAGGAAATTTAATTCCATCATATATCTTAGCAGCTACCTCCAAGTTCAGGAATTTGATACAATTTTGCATATATTAACAGCCCAGATTTGCAATTCCATTTACTTTATCCAAAAGAACAAGAAAACACTCCTCCACATTCACAGGCAACAGCCAACAGAAGAAATGTCTCTATACAAAGACTTCCTTGAATGTAACTAACATATTCCACTTTCAAATAACACTTGGCACTTCGTGCTGTGGGTCAGATTTGTCACTATAGATTATAACCATATATTTAATATTTGGGGTTTTATTTTTTGTGAAGAGACCACATATCCTCCTGGGCTGCAACAGCTCTCACAATTCAAATGATCAACTGTGTACAGGACAGATGCTTTTCCAAAGGAGAGCAGAGCACAATAACACTGACAAAAAACCAGCTCCTCAACTGTATTTATCATCTCATTTTTCAGTCTAAAGGGCAGAAATATAAGAGGTCCTTAGGATGTCTTCATGATTGAGAAGAACATAAGCCTGCCCAGACAGGAGGAGGAAACTGCATACAAATGTGCCAGCATCAGTTGCCACATTTCACTGGAATGTGCTTTAAGCAGGCCTCAAGAAATTGAATTGCTAAGGATATGCAAAATAATAGAAAGATGAATATTTAAAAGTACTAGAAAAGCATGTCTTTGCATTCAGAGTTTGTAATAACCTAACATCATGATGCAGAATGGTATGCTCAAGCTAGCTAGAGACTAGAATCAAAATTATTCACTGCTAAGCTTTCCTGTATAGTCTAAGCAGACTCTCTGAGGAATAATTTCAATCCCCTGCAGAACTTTATTAATTATTGAGAAGGTGATTTATTCAGATTGATTCCTAAACGTAAAAAGTACATTTAATACATGAATCTATCCTAGCTTGAGTTCAGATAACACTAAAAAAAAAAAAAATGTACTATTTTTAAGCTAGTACTTTGACAGAAGGAACAAACTTGCATCTCACTTTATCTAAATTAGCTGTTATCTCCACTCTTCATACTGCTTCAAGGTCAAGATTACAAAGCTAAGTTTCTTAAGACAGTCTATCATGTAACCTTATGGAAAAATGAGTTGGATTTAGTTAGTACATCCAAACTCCTTATGCTGTTTTTCAAATTAAAAACATAGCAGCTACCCAGGCTAACCAAAGCCACCTGAAACACCTGCAGTCTTGCCCTCATCCTGATGACACCCCCCTTCACCAGAGACTGGTTTTGGCCATGCTTCACAACTCTGCTATACTGTACTTACTCAGTAAGAGTAGGATCTGATGCAGTATCATCAGTGCAAAATTTGAGCTAACTGACTGATTCTCAGGAATCAGGTACACGTGAAATAAGATAACTACAGACATGCTCACTTGCTGAACAGTCCATGACAAGATCAGCTTTTTTTCTGCTCAAATAAGCTGTTCCTTTACACTGTTAGAAACTGGTATTACCTCAGTCCAGGAACTAGATTTAAGCTTCCATGCTTTTCAAATCAATAGGTAGAAAGTGAGCAATAAAAACTGACCAACAGTCAGCAAATTGTCTTTTCATGAGTAGTCTGAGGTGTCAACTCAGTAACTGAGAAAGCAGCTTTAAACACATTTACTGCTAGGACTAGTTACCATGTATAACTAATTGATCTCAGCATAGAGATGACCTCTAATTATCCAGGCAAGTCTGTCTTGTCCTATGTATGGACCACAAACCATAGCCAAGTAGGCCCACTGTGACTGAAAGGTGAGAACCTAGCAGCCCAGTGGTGCTAGCAAGTCCTATCACAGGCATATGACATCGTTCTCAGACTGTACCTGAGCTACAAGTGCAAAGTTTAATGATACCAGATTGTTTCCAGCCATAAACTTCCAGGACAAACCAAATGGAACAAAACCAGAAGAGAAACTTCAGAAGCTTCACTGTGAGAACAGAAGACAACTCCATGCCCCAACAGCCTTCCACTGTTAAGACTCCAGATCAAGCAACAGTGAAAACCAGATAGACAAGACATTCCTGCCTTCTGCCCTTCAGGGGAGGAAGCATCACATGCTGCTTACTTGTCAGGATACAGGACTACTGCACTACACTCAGACAGTTCTCAGAGCAAGACATCACTTCAAATACTTATCTACCTTACACTGCTAGTGCTGGTCAGGTAATTCAGTCAGTGAGCCAAATCCAGTTCAGAGTAGCACACATTTAAGAGGGTTTGACTTTTGACATAATACCAGGAGTGATGAACTTTAACATTTCCAAAAGACAGCTTGAAGTTGGATGTAAGTCAGTAGTTGCAGTGAGTGATGCATTCCTCTCCCCATTTATGCTTCCAAATGCCCCCCACTCCCCTGCAGTATCATCAGCTGTGCTAGTGTGGCTTCAAGCCAAAATAGACCATTTTCTGAGCTTGTTTTCTCTCAGAAGAGCAGGATTTAGCAACATCTGCTTCCAGTCTACAAGTTGTTAAAGCATCAGACCCTAAGGAATGAAAACTTGGATTCCATGAAAGTTCAGGCTGTGTAGTCACGTTGCTCACCTGCCTCTGTGGCCACAGAAGAGTTCCTCTCAACTTACCTGAAATTGCTTTTCCTCCCAGGTCATTATTTAATCCTTACAGACCAAAAGTCAGACTCTAGAACATGATTATTTATTGTCCTTTTTAAGGAATACAAAGACAGCTTTACAAAAAGATGGCCAGTAGTTATTACCACAGTGAATGTTGTTTAAAACCCAATTCACTGTAAATTGAAACCTGCAATCAAGTATAAGCTGTAAGAGACAAACTGCTCTTCCAAATCATTCAGCAAGATAGATGCCTCACTACACCTTGAACACATTCCAGTATAGCCCTATAATCTGTCACTTCAACTACTTCCTTCCAGGAGATATCCAGAAATAAGAATTTTAAACTTGACTAGTAGTTCTGCAACTGATGTGGCTGCTGTAACAGTTGAGAGAAAACCTTTCCTCTTGCTTTACAGGAAAAGTAGATGAATACAGCAAACCACAACTTGAACGTGATACAGAGGGGACAAAGATACAGTTCAGTACTGCGGGCCAGATAAAGAACAGTCTGTCATTTGATGTAAGCATTTAAGGAAATATTTTTGGTTCAAGCGGAACTGTATGTTTCCCTCTCCCCCACCAAGGCAGAGGAGTGTTGGTGGAAAAGGGGAGTCATGTGAGACTTCGTAATTGATGACACTTCATAAGATAATTCAAGACTTCTGATCCATAAACCAAAAGGTAATTGTCTAACTTAGTCCTTCAGCTGGGAAACTTCATAAAGGTATGCACCAAGCATCTTCACCCCCTGGATGTAGTTGTGCCTAGAAAGAAGACAGCTTCCATTAGCACTATCTTAGTTTGAGCTGCATTTGTAGTGCTTTTTGCAATCAGTCCTATCCACACAACAGACTACAGACATTTATGTTGCAGGCAACAAACTACTCCCAGTCTTCCCACATCTCCCCTGGTAAGACAGAAAAGCCACCCATGAGATACAGGGTAACCAAGCTTGGAGACAAAGGTATAAAAATTGCTTCTGATTCAATAAATTTAGAATCAGAAGCAATGAGAACAAGATTCAGTTATAGACTAGTTACCCGATCAGGCATTCCCTGCATGGAGAAATGGCACTTTGGCTTCCAGAAAATTAAGGAAACAAGAGCTCAACTCTTCTTGGTCCTTTTCATAATACATGCCAAAACCCATGGTAAACTCAGCCTGGCACAGGGATAAATATTCTCTTACCTATTTAGCTTCTCATTTTGAGAGTGAGCACCATCATCTGCAGCTCCAACAGGAAGCAGCATGACATTCTTGCCTGTTGCTTCTTGAAAAGTAAGCGTAACAGGAATGCTTCCTCCCTCCCTTGTCAGGTCTGGTTCAACTCCAAAAACTAGAGAAGTGATATTCTAGTCAGTTCACAGTTGTAGTTTCTAACGAAACCTTACTTAAGCCATTAAGTACCAACCACATCTGTACCAGGTGCTAATCAATTCCTGTTTTAATCAGCCAGACTGCACAGGCCACAGAGCTGTGGAGCTTCTTTCCCACAGATGTACTGCTGGAGTCATTTTCAAAGTTCAGTCCAAACAGTTCCACAAATAACACGTCACACAATCACTTGTTTGTACTCCAACACAAGTTGGATTTGCTCTAGTTGCCCTATGCAATCTGTCAGTTATGCTAGGGCAGCTAAAGAGGAATGCTAGGATGACTAAACTTTGAGGGCTTCTGCTAAGCAAGTGACCTGAACTGACAGTCCCACCTATATGCAGAAGCAACACTGTACCAATGGACTTGTTTCAGTACAGTAGGAATAAGCTTGATATCATTTCTGCCCTTCTTGTACATCAGACTCAAGGACTGCACATGACATGCTTCATTACTTAAGTGAGACAAACTTAAGTGCAGAACACTAAGTATTATGCAAACATAACTTCCTCAGTATTTCTTGAGGTGCTGGAATAAAAGCTTCAGCTCTCCCAATGACAAGCAGAAAACACACTGACCTGTCTTCATGGCCCTTCTACCAGCCATGTAGTGGGGATGGTTGAAGTCTGACACCCAGGGTTTTCCACCATGACCTAAGTACACTCTGAATTTGTTGGGGCTATGCAGCTCTGCAAATTTTTTGCTCACATATTCTTCAACCTATGAGAAAGATGAACAATCTTATTTATTGTTAACATTTCTATGAACTCTGGTAAAGACTGTATACTAGAAGCATCTTAGGGACTTGCAGGTCACTACTACTGTACAGCAATACTTTTCCCATATGATTATTTCATATTATTCCTGTGAATTTCTGCCATGAAATCAGAATATCTCCTTTAGGCAAGTTAACAGTATACTGCAGAACAGTTAGCCAGTATATCAAACTTATGTTTCTATATATGCACTTCTGGCAATCCAAGTTCCCTAGAATTAAATTAGCCTTTGGTTCTGAGCCCCTTCTTTGAGTTCATTGAGAGAAATTGACTATTCAGGCCACAATGGTCATACAATTGCTGTATGTGAACCATACACCAATTCCCTCAACTATCCCAGTTGAGGTGCAGACCAGGGAAAAATGGAAGTAAACAAATGTTTTAGAAAACAGAAATACTTTTCCCCCTCAGCATGGAGAAAAACTAAAATTAAGACACTAGTTGTTTTGACACCGCTGATTCATCTCAACATACATGCTTTGTGACTTCTTCAGGAGTCATGTTTGGCACAAGTCTAATTGAGAATTTTCCAATCACTTTCCTAGGAATCACAGTCTTGGCTCCAGATGCTGAGAAGGCTCCTTCAATTCCATGCAGAGACAAGGAAGGGTATCTCCACCTATGCATAAGGATATCTCTCTGCAGAAGCAAAGGGAAATATGAAAGGTTAAATCAAGTTTGACAGAGTTCCTCAAAGTAATAATTTCTTCAGCCTAAAAGACTTTGCAAGTAACAGTGCTTTCCCCCATACAGAAATGCAGCTTATTCAAGACTCCTCAGTTATAAACAGAAGCCCTAAGACTCTTCTTGCATGCACACAACTTAAAACTCCCTTGGTAAGTTAAGCTAGGATTTCAGTCTAAGACTGAGCTGCTTTAGTTTGCTATCAAACAGTAACTTGCCAGCTCCTCCTTATACACAAACTATATTACATTCATTACTTCATAGGACAAGCCTACACAAGGAAGTCTGTGTGCTCCCAGTTGATATAAAGATGAACATGTAAAGACAAGGTTGAGGATATAAAATTGTTACTCATATCCATTTGAGTTGAGTCTCCTCCTGACAGTACTAGGACATAAAACAGTCCTGCATATGTAAATTTGTCTTCTATAACACTTGTTTCTGCTTTTTATGGTAAGAGATGTATTTACATCTAGGGTTTAATGCTTTAAAATTAGTATGCAAGACCTATACCTTGCAGGACTCAATGGTGTTAAAAAAAAATCATTTGGAGAGCTCCCAGGGTAAAGATTTGAGAAGTTCAGACATGAGTTTATTGAACTTGAGCTGTTCAAAGATTTGGGCAGCTGCCCAGTTCATAGCTACAAAACAGTCCTTGCTTGCCAGGTCTAAGATGATGTTCAGTATGTCAGCCTTAAGTTCACCACTAGATCAAGCTATTTTCTCACCTAATGAGAAGGCATCTCTATGAGCAATTTACTTTCTGATAACCCACTAAACTTCCTATAGATATGGAAAGTCAGATGCTTTGTGTACATGTGGTATTTGACCTCTGAACAAGTGCTAGCAGTTCTTATCTAGCATTAACAGAACAGCACTAGATAAAGAAAGCTCTGTACAAGTTTGAAACATTATTTATATATAGACTAAGGAGCAAATTTAAAGTTGTCACGACCTCTTGCCTTAAATATGGAATAACTGAGATTTAAGTTTCCAAGCACTTAACACCTTGCAGAGGAACTGCTAACATTAAGAGTGCAGTCAACTGTATACCAGATGAAATGATCTTCAAGGCAATCTCACCATTTTAAAGACATTAGATTAATTCTCTGCCTACTAAATTACTCTGTACCTACACAGGTATCCACAAAAGCTTGTTTCTGCCTTCTACTAATATAGGTAGCTTGATCTAATACAGCCAGCCAAGGTAGATGGGAAGTGATGCAGCATACCTTTGTATCATGCAATAGTTTTGTTGCTCCTACATCTTTTGCATATTCTCCCAACTCAAAATCAATCTTCTCATATAGTGCCAGCTCTTCATCAGTAACAGGTGCCACTGCTTCATTAATGCCTGGGATTAAGATTTTCCCTTTCTTGTCTATAAGAGAAGCTGTAAACAAGAAACACCTAATATCAGTATTCAACTAGAACAAACAAGATGTCATTGCTGAGAACACTTTCCATGGGAAATAGTAGTCTCTGCCTTCTGAAAATTCCACAAAGATGTCATGAAATTTTGACCTCTCCCTTCCAAAGCTTGTACCACTAAGCATGGAAAGAATTTATGGAATCTGCAGCCATCCAAAATGTTCACTTCCTTGTAACTATAAGTCTATTGCTACATGTTTCAGTGGCTATTTGAAGGCAGGATTCTCAAGGAGTTCAGTATCACACCTGTAGACAAGCGTGTAGAAGACAGCCAATTTAATTAACATACAAGTTTGCAGCAAGGTTTTAGGGGCACTTAAAGTAGACAGACAACTTTTTGGCAAGACCATCATATTTCTGCATCTAAAGCATCAGTCTTACATACCTGGCAAGCACCATTTCACTAGTCATTGCTTTACTAGTGTAAGCAGCCTTTTGGGACTCACTCTCTGCAAGCTTGCTATGCTTTAATGGCTCTTACTCCTATTTCAGATGCATTCAGTGAAACCTCCTTTTCTTACCCATTAGAGTAATGAGATCTGTCATGGCCTCATGTACTGAACCACCATAAACTCCAGAGTGAAGGTCTTTGTCACTACATTCCACCTGTTTTGAAGTGAATAAAGATTTGGTGTTATTTTAGCATGAAGATACTGTCAAATGTACAGAACAGACTTTCGCTTTAGCTTTTTGCTGCACATATTGAGAATGCATCTGTTTTTGGAACTAGACTACCCAGCTGTAGTAAATTAAAGCAGACAGGCTTTTTATCTGTGGATACTCTGTGGAGTATAAGCCCTTAGTACTGACTGTCCCAACCTTGGGGACTTCAGTGACATCTCTTCTTGTATTTAAGCAAATATCTGTAGATTATCTATGCCATGAGAATACTCCAGTGAAGGTACCAGGATATCTTGCTTCATACATCTGAAAGTTTTCCCTCCCACCTTAAGTATCATTAAGAATAGTAAAAGGAAGATATTTAGTTACTTAGTAGAAACTGTTCCACTTTAGCCAGTTTCACCTTTTCTTAAAGGCTATTGGCATGAATATGTTAGCACTACCACTCTTCAGTAGAAAATCCAGTTTAACAGTACTGGTTTTGCAGTGTAGTTTACTCTTACCTCTATGAAATAATAGCAGATGCCCCTCAAGCCATAAGTGATACAAGGCTTCTTCTTGCCTAGCCAGTAGTTGTCAGAAATGCAAACATAATCTACATCTTTGAAGAAAGTATCTTGCTGAGCAAAAATCAGTTCATCAAGGCCTTCAGATCCTGATTCTTCCATACCTTCTAGGCAGAACTTAACATTTACTGGAAACTCCTTTGAAAGTTAAAACCAAGAACAATTAAGTATGTGAAAACACTTGACTCTTCCAACAATCAATAATTTCCATGTCATGTACAAAGCAGAAAAATAGACAAGTAAATTAGTTCTGTGACAGTGGAATCTAATAATATTTTGTGTCTAATTAGCAAGTTTGGACTGCACATATATGCAAGAAGTGTTAACTGAATGGCAACTTCTTCTCAATCCTCTTAACTGTGGGAATGTAGAAGAAATCTGTTGCCAAGGTTAAGTTACAAGGCTAGGAAAATTAATATTAACCACAGAAACTGCATGCCACGGTAGGAGTCAGAGCTACTCTGTCTATTCAGTCTACCACATTCTATGCCTAGACAGCACCTGAGAACTAGTTATTCTTCTTGCAAGTAATAGCAACTTGTCTTGCAAGGTAACACAGACAACCTGAGCTATTTCTGATTACACTTTCTCTTGAATAGAAACACCAAAACTCCCAGTTTAGTGGTTTTAAGTTAATCTCTTCTTAGACATCAGTGGCAGTGAGACATTAAGCACTGCTAAAGGCCAAGCTAATCTGATATCCGCAATCACATTTGGCTATTCCTCCTGCACCAGATGACTGCATATATATTTGCCTTTCTATACATTTCGTTAAAGCAAAAAGAATATTTCAAGTGCAATCCAAGCATCTACAAGACCAACTTGTAGTCACCAAGTCAACACAGCCCTACTGGGACATCAGCAGATTTACAAGACTATTCCATCATTTCTCTGATCAGCTGAATAAACAGGCTTGCCTCAAGGGTTTGTGGCTTGGATAACATTTACTGGTAGACTCAGCTGTATGTAAAAAACACAGGATATATTTTGGGCACATACCTGGTTAGTTTGTTGATAAGCCTCCAAGGCATTCAACCAGGCAAGCACTGGACCTTTGTCGTCTGTTGATCCTCGCCCATACAACTTTCCTGTAGATACAGATTAACTAGTGTGGAGATAAATTGGGATGAAGTTTCTCTCATCTCTTGCTTGCAGGGGAAAAGATCTTTTTGGATAAGCTTTTTAGCCCTCCTTCTATTAACTTTCACTTCTACTTTAGAAGAATCAGTGGGTTTACATCCTGCTTTATATATCCATGCAAGTAGGATAGGTACAGGACTACAGTAGCTCCCCACTTACAAAGCTATCCCACCTCATCCCCTAGTTGCTCCCTGGATAGGAGCTGAACATTAGCCCAGAAAAGATGTAACTGCCTTGCACCATGTTCCTCCCTTGTCCTTCACAATAGTATCATTTTTTATGAACACAGCAATAAGGATAGAGAAACAAGTTATCTCCTCTTACAGAAAATACCCAGTATTAGCTTCAATTCAGTAATTCTTTGCTTAAAGAGTTCAGTAACTAGTGACAAATCACTTCTCTGGATTCTCCAAGTAAAAGCTGATCTCCCCAGAAACAGCTTTTGTCAAAAACCAGTTTTACAGGCTACAGGGAAGTTCCAGGAAATGCAGTACACGGGATCACAGTAAAGGTAGATATTGCAGCAACTCAGCTGTGGCTACAGCCCCTAAGCACTAGCTGTAACCACAGTGACAGAACAGGCCCAACAACTTGCAGAGTAAGGAAGAAGCCTTAGTAAATATGTCTCTTACACTGCCAGGCTGCATAGAGATAAACCACAGCCTGAAGCAAGCCTGGCTCTTACTCAGATGAGAATTTGACTTAGTAACTTGGGTTCTACTGCCTGTGCCCAAGTACAAATACTAGTTACCACAGATACTTCTTCTCTTGGCAATGATTAACACTCATGCAACAAGAATGGCTAACATCCTTCTATTCATATGACCTTTGACACTCAACACTGAGCAAATGAAACAAGAAAAAGGCTGGGTAGCACCAGCTTTAAATAGAAAAGGAATCTTCAGTCTTCTCTTGTCTACTGGCAAGTACGTGTTGTTTCAACAGGAGTTACTCTATGATTCCTTCATCCCTGTTTATGGGAGGGGGACACCTGTCTGGGCATTAGCTCTGTAAAACACAGATTCTGCAGTACTTGTCATAGCACTGGATGCAAACAAAAGACAACCCAGAGAGGCTGACATACCACTTCTTTTACCAGGCATAAAGCAGCTGTGTTGAGTCTTTGCCCACTGTAGTGGTTAAAAGTCCCCACAGGCTGCAAGATGTGAACAGCACAAGAAACTAGTTATAGAAAGCTTTCTGGCAACAAACTGTTACAGGGAAGACAACAGTTAAGACTTTGCTGTAGCTGCAAGGAAGACTACATGCAAGTACAGCCTACCAGAGATGGAAAATGTTGCAACTCTACTGTTCACCATTTCCAACCCTGCATATTTTCTCAACAGTATAACATAACTATCTATGTCTGCTGTTACTCTCCTTCCCCCTTTCAATCAAGGGTACAACTTTAGAACAGTTAAGAAATACCATACTTCTTGGAGAATTGCTCCTTAGGTGAAGTCCACTGCTCTTACCTTCTCTTTCTACCAGTGTGAAAGGCTCACTATCCCAGCCATCTTCTAATAATGCTGGCTGAACATCCAGGTGACCATATACACACACAGTCTTTTTATTTGGATCTGAGCCCAGTGTTCCCAAGACAACTGGTGGAAGAGGGATCTCTGATCCATCTGGAAGCTAGAAATAGGATGTAAGAAGTTTTATTCAAATGTGGAACACCAGAACAGCACATTTTTATCAGATGAATCAATTACTTTAACACTGAGGTTATGAGATAAGGCACATAGACAGCTAAACAAAACTAAGCTAAACTGATGGCCAAAAGTAGTATAAGTTTCCTGACAAGTTCCAATAATAGTCAAAATGTGTCAAGCCACTCAGAACTGTTAGCTTTAAACTAGCAATCCCATACCAAAATTTAGCAGAGAAAGCTGTCTGCATGCCATATGCCATATCTAATGCTGACCTAAGCATAAGTGATAAACTCCATTCAATATTGCATTCTCTATTGCTTGTCACTGCACTTTTATCCTGCACACAGGAAAGCTCTAGACAAAAGTTTCCCAACAGTGTATCACCAAGTATAACACATGCCTCTACCCAAATAAGGTCAGCACAACAGATGTATTTCTCTATACAGCATATGCTGTTAAACTAAGGGCAGGGTAGTGCTGATGACCTTTGTTCAAGAGCTAGACTTTGCTTAGTCCTTTGGAATACCCCATAAGCAATTATGACATGCTACTCAGCATGTATTTCTCTTTCAGTGAACATACTCGTCAGCACTGTGCAGCAGATCAAGATGAGCTTTGACTTCCTGCTCACATGGGCTCCAAGTTCTGATTTATTTTTTTTAAATCAACAGGTTACGTAGTCCTTGGACAGCTGCAGCTCTGATTAAAGCATTACTGAAAGAATTTACACTTAATCAGTAGACAGTACAAACTGTTGTATAGCAGCAAGCTAAGATTAGACAAATTCATCAGTTGCTTTACACTGTCCTTCACTGATACTGCAGCAATGTACATAATACAGTATTTTTGTCTACACTTAATATAAAACTAAATATTGAAGTTAACTTGAATCCAGCTGCAAGAATTCCTAATAGAAATGCTGCTTGTAATAAACTAAAAATCAGTTCTTGCCTCCCAGAAATTACACTGATTAGAGGAAAAAGTTTGTGTCTGAATTAACCAAATACTTTTGACAGGATTTTCAGCTATAGGCAGTAGCAAAACTAGAATTATCCTATAGATTCCCTCCCAAGAGGAAACATGAAGTCAGACACTTCCTTGCTGGAACCTGTAGTGCTACCAACAAGTGTACTCCAGCTACCAGAAGCTCAGAGGGTCCTGATACACACAAATTTCACCCAGCAGTCACCAGTACCAAGTACAATGACAATCTTACAAATAGCAAATGCACCAGCATTTTCAATGCCACTATTTAAATGCTAATGTAATAATTTTGTTATGGGTCTTATTCTATGACATGCAGTAACTAGGCACTTCAAAGGACAAACATATCAAATGGATTGCTCCCTAGTATAAGATTATCATATTTCTTATAAGCATATACATTTTTCAGCTGAATAAAAGCAATTCAGGTAACTAAAAATAAGGACAGGATTCAGCCTACTAATTCTTTTGCTTCTGGTAAGGGTACACTGCAAACTTGTGACAAATGTAAGAGTTTTGAAGAGCCTAGAAGTCTTTGGAAGACTTATTGAGATTTCAGGCAGTGTCTTTACACTAGGAATCTGAAGTCCAACACTAGCCTGCTGTTAGAAGTGTCTAACATTTGTTGACAGGTGCTGTCTCCATGTTCAGTTAGGCAGGTATTTAAAGCACATTTAATACATAGTTCAAAATGTAGCACAACATGCTTAACTGATCTGGATGCCAAGGAAGCTCAGACTGTGTGTCAGGAAAGACATTATCCTATACCTCAACAGCTACTGCTTTCCTATGCCACAACCCACAAGACCCTTCTGTGGTGATCCTGAGCAGAGGAACCAGACATCAAGGTATTAGTGATCCACATAATTAGCCTGAGTACACCCGAGCCTGTGCTGTGCTAAGCTGCACACACAGTTTTGCCTTCCTGCCTGCTTTGCACTGTGCATATCCTTGAGCTGTAGGATAAGCTTAAGCAGCTGACAGTAGCTTGCAGGCAGCTCCCACTTGGCACTGGGGATTACACAACCTGCATGTCCTTCTCTTTAGATAAAAGTGGAGCAAATATTTCTCGTGTGAATATCCCTTGTGTTTGAAAGTGGAATTAACTTTAATAAACAAAATGAAGTAACATTTACATGAATGGGATCTCCACAGAATAATGCTGTACATTTACTGGATGCCCACTAGATGCTATATAGCTTGGGGTCCCCCAAATCTGGAGGAACAGTGCACACCTAGTTTTCTAAAGAGACGACTTCTACTAAGCTGACATTCAGATGCCCACGTACCTTTTGTTTCCCAATATCCATAAGTTGGGTTGTGCCTCCCAGGCGCTCAATGTCCTTTGCAGCAACCTGCATCATACGCTTGATTTCATCCCTCTTCTCCGGCCATGCTGACACACTCTGGATTGCCACCCATTCAGCCAGCCTCTACAAAAAGACAGAAAAACTGAAGCTAATTACACATGAATTATGGCATAGGAAGCTCTATACAAACACAATACCTTGCAATCCAACCAAAAGTTGAGCTTAAACTTGAGACAAATCAGCTTTGTCCTCTGATGAAAGGAGTACTCTAACCATTAATACTTCACTCAAAAGCTCCCCAACACATCACATTTTACAGTTGCCCCTGCAGTGTAGGATAAAGTCTACAGATACATAAGGTAAGCTTAAAAGTATGACAGCTTGTGCATATCATGCCTTGCTGGTTGACATTAAGTATGCAGAACCAGCAAATGTCTCTCGGGCTTCTCAGAAAGGTCACCTTAGACTCCTTCTCCCCAAGCAAGGCTAGTGAGAACAAGTGGCAGAAGAACTTAGCATAGTTTTTGACTGAGGGTTTACCATGCTATACCACTGGTTCCATCACATGTGATAGGGATTGCAATACAAAGTGCACTTAAATAGCAGGTTAAACAGCAAAATACAGAAAGTAACCTCTCCCTTTATGCCCCAATATGAACAGTTTCATAGGAGAAAATTTTATTCCAGCCTTGTTGCTACCTTTCCTGTCCCATCTCAAAACAGGAAAGACAGTATAAACGTAGTTTAACATTGAGGAACAGCATCAAGCCTCTTGTACCTCTATATAAGTCATTTCCTGTACTATATACTAATAGAGCATTTTCTAATAAACCTGCCATGGAGATTGAGATCTTTGAACAGAACTATGCTTAAACTTAAAACAAAGGTTTCTGGCTTGACTCAAGTCAGTCATACCTGCTGCCTGTTCCCCCCTCAGTTATCTGGCATTACCCTATTATCAGGCATATTATATAGGTGTTACAAAAAGCATAAGGCTGACCAGCTAGCATTTAATATCTTATACATGCCTGATGCTGCAGGGCAAAATTCAAAGAAACCTTACCTGAATATAGAGGTCCTGGTGTTCATCAATGTATTGAAAGAGGGTTTCAAGAGCAGACATATTCTGACTAGAATGGTGTTGCTGAAGATTCTGTAATAGAAAAAATAGTTTAGCCTTCACAGGTTTAAGAAGCAAGCATCAGTAATCAAGCAGCCACAGAAGACTTTCATCTTTCAACTGCTAAGGCCATAAACAAAGCTGTGCTAACAAACTTGAGGCCACTCCCTCACACACAGTGAAGTGGCTAAACAAGAGCATATTTGATGCCAAACCCACTGTTCTCTGCCTCTCCCTTTCCCCCGCCCCCCCCCACCCCCTGCGCCCCCCAC
>NDXB01012886.1:0-18407 GCA_002631895.1 Agapornis roseicollis | reverse complement strand
ATATTTTTTTTTTTTTTTTTTTTTTTTTTTTTTTTTTGCCATTAAAATTGTCACATTTTGAATCATTGCACAGAGACATCAATACTGGGACATACTATGGAGAAGAACCACCAGGAGCTGTCCTGCACCGGGCTGGGACACGGGCCCCGGTGGCGGAAGGAGATACAGGCACTAAGTCCGACACGATGTCAGGAAGAGAGACAGAAAGAGAGAGAGCACTCCCGGTGACATGGGGAATGTTGGGTTTGCGAGTTTGCTCCTTACTTGGGTTTTACCTCTTTTTCTTTGTTGTCTTTTTGTGTGTGTGTGTGTTTTCTCAATGGCATCAAGCAATCTAATCTCATCTATAGTCCTCCTTGGGATATTCTAACGTGACCAAATTCCCAAAGCCCATCCGCAAGCTCTCCATGTCAAACGTCTCAATCTCTCGCTCCTGCCTTTCCAAGAGAAACTTGATCCTCTCGCTGCGTTCCTTCTGCAGGGCCGCCAGCTCCTCCTCGATCTGCAGGGAGCAGAGCCAGCAGCCCCTTAGCACAGCACCACCACCCCGACCCCACGTCCACAGCCAAGCACCCCCAGACCGTACCTTCTGCTCGAGATGGGCCCTGCGCAGCGACACGCGCTGCTCCAGCTTCTGGAGCTCTCTTTCGTGCTGTGCTTCTGTCTGCATCTTGATTTTGCTCTGATAGGCGTTGAGCAGCTCCATCTCCTGCTGGAGTTGCAGTCTCAGGGCTTGGCATTCTGCTTCTTGGGCCTCATCCAGCCGCAGCTGTGGGAGCGTCGGGAAAACAATGTTGGAATCTCCACGTGTAACTTTCCTGTTCTAACAGCAGGGACATGACAGCTCTGCCTTCTCGGAGGGCCCTTTCCTTCTCAACGGCCTCTGGTGCTGGTGGCAGTAGAGGAAGGCAGCAAGGGCTTCATAACAGCAGCTACCGCACACACAGAGGCAGGAGCCTCAGAGCAGATCCAGTCCTGAATCCCAACTGGGAATGGATACGTGTCCTGCGAGGTGCTGTTACAAGGGGCGAAGTGTGTCCTGGTGCACTATAAAGCAGTTGTTACCAACCCGACCACACCACGTGCTGTGGGGAGCAATGGATTGACTGCACCCACCTCCATCAGACCCCCCCCTGCCTAGGGTGCTGCACCTACCGCTTGTGAGGCCATCATCTCGTTGATGCTCTGCTCGTACTGCTCGGCCAGGATGGCGAGCTTCCGCGTCTGCTCGTCCTTCAGGCTCTTCAGAATTGTCTTGTGCTCACTCTTTGGAGTTACTTCCAGCTGGTGATTCTTCAGGGCTTTGTACTGCTTCGTCTGCACTTTGCATGTGTCCTGGAACTGCTTTTTGATCTGCATTTCCATAGCCTGCCAAGGAGGGAAGAGCGTGAGGAGCTTTGGGAATGGAGAGGTTACCGGACATCCCAAGGGGTGGGCTGGATCCCAGCCCATCACCCTGCCTCCTGCCCTCCAGAAGTGTTCGCTTCCCCAAAGCCTCCCGTTCTGCTGTCTCCTCACCTCAGCCCTGGGCTATGCAGGGGATGTGGAGCTGACAGCCGGTGAGGGGGAGACAAGTGGACAGAAGCAGTGTGCCTTTGGGATGCTCACAGGAGGAACAGACATCCCCACAACGAGCAGCTCCGAGAGCTCTAATCCACCGGGAGCCAGGCTGGGACAGAGCACAGCGCTCAGCACACCCCTGCTCCCTCTCTCCCTTTGAAAGCAGGAAGCGTCTCCCAACCCCATTCCCTATCAAGGTTTATAGGCTGACAGCAGCAGGGCCTGAGGAAAACACAGCTCATCAGAAGCAAACACTGAACCATCTGCTGGGGATGAGCCTATTTTTACCCAACAGCCTCAATCAGCGCAGCACTTAAAAGCCCTCTTTTTGCTCTAAGAGCTCACAACTTCCTCACACCACAGAGGCCCTGTGCGAAGGAGAGGGATGCCAGGCAGGAGGCAGCAGGCGCAGCGCCTGGCAGAGGAGGAAGGAAAGCTTCCAGCACCTTCAGGTTCTTTGGTTGCTGCCGGAGCTCCATGAAATGCTTCCTGTGCAGCTCCCGCTCCCGCCGCTTGTTGTATTCCAGCTGGTTCTCGAGCTCCGTCTGGTGCTGCAGCCGGATGAGGTCCATGCGCAGCTTCTGCAGCGTGTGCAGCTGCCGGTACTCCAGCTCGCGCGTGGACTCGTCGTGCCGGATCAGCATGGCGTGCTCCATCTCCTTCTGCGTCCGCTTCTTGTTCAGCTCCTGCACAGAGCACAGCGCAGGGACAGAGCTCAGCAGCCGTCCCCCCTGCCCTTAGGGGCGCTGGTGGGGGGCTGTGGAGCTGGTGTCTATAGACAGCACCAAGGGCTTCCGTGTGCCGCTGGGAAACAAACCCAGCGGCACGATGGGAATGGTGAACTGACCACCATCCATCCATCCATCCATCCATCCATCCATCCATCCATCCATCCCAAGCAGTAGGAAAAGAGGAACCAGCCTCAAGCTGCCCCAGGGCAGGTTTAGATGGAGCTGAGGAACAATTCCTGCCCCAAAGGGTGCTCAGGCATTGGAAGAGGCTGCCCAGGGCAGGGCTGCAGGCACTGGCCCTGCAAGGGTTCACACCCCGTGGAGACGATGCCCTCAGTGCCATGGGGCAGGGGTGGGGTAAAGAGTGGACTTGATGAGCTTAAAGGGCTTTTCCAACCTGGTTGGTTCTATGATCCATCCATCCTCCATCCATCCATCCATCCATCCTCCATCCATCCATCCATCCTCCATCCATCCTCCATCCATCCATCCTCCATCCATCCATCCATCCATCCATCCTCCATCCATCCTCCATCCATCCAACCAGCTCCTGGCTGCCCCACGGATTCTCCAGCAGGTGGCACTGGGACCACACGAGCCCTCTGTGACTGCTGGGGGTCCGCACTTGTTAACACGCAGCCTGCGGGGATGGATTTGTTTGGAGGCTCCTGGTTGCCTGCTGTCAATCACCCCCGGCCCCTTGTAGGCACTGGGAGATGAGGCTTCCCTCTTATCACTCGTACTGCAATGGCCAAAGCAGAGGTGAGGAGCTCCAGCTCACCACATGGGGTAAGGAAACCCTTCCTTGCAAGTCAAGGACAAGGGCAGTGCTGGAATCAGCATCCCTGGAAGCGTTCACAAACCACGTATTCCTACAGTGACACAGGACAGGTCTCGCACACACACAATGCCCAGCACAGGGAAGGCCCCATGCTGGCTCAGTCTCATGACTGGAAGCCAATAAAGGTGTAATTACTCCTGCTTGCAGGATGCCATCCTGGTGTAACCCTCAGCAGCAGCTGCAGGCAGGCTCTGCAGCCCGTGTGGCTGTTGTGCTTGTGAGAGGTTTAGGGAGGAGGACAAGGAAGGAGACAGGGCCAGGTCTTGTCCCTGTTCTCCGCTATGAGGATGTTGCACACGTTTCACTTAAGGAAAACAACACCGTGGGTCATAAATCAGACCTGCTGGTGGGCTGGAATGGATCCCTGCTCACACAGAGGCACAGGGACAGGCAGCCCATGGGGAGACATACGGCTTGTGTGCACCTTCACCTGCCTCTTGTGTGCCAATCCCTATGGGAACACTGGGTCAGCTCACACAGTGGGAACAAACAGGGGCACTGCCCTCACCGCACTTTTCCACTAAAAGAACCTCTGGGATTGCTTAAAATAGCAAGAAAAAGAAAGGCTTTCAAAATGGTTTGGGGTTTATCAGGGCCTGTAGGGCCAGGCCAAGGGGAATGGCTTGAACCTGCCAGAACAGGGGAGACTGAGCTGAGCTCCGAGGCAGAAGCTGTTCCCTGGGAGGGTGCTGAGGCGCTGGCACAGGGTGATGGCCCAGCTGTGGCTNACTGAGCTGAGCTCCGAGGCAGAAGCTGTTCCCTGGGAGGGTGCTGAGGCGCTGGCACAGGGTGATGGCCCAGAGAAGCTGTGGCTGCCCCAGCCCTGGCAGTGCTCAAGGCCAGGTTGGACACAGGGGCTTGGAGCAAGCTGCCCCAGTGGAAGGAAGGGGTCCCTGCCTGTGGGAGCAGGGGTTGGAGCTGGAGGAGCTTCAAGGTCCCTTCCAACCCAGACCAGGCTGGGATGCTGTGATTCACTTCAGGTGTCAGATCCACCTGGAACGGGTCAGTAGGGGTGTTGCCTCCAGGAGATAAACACTTGGATCACTGTGAACCATTATCATTCTGGATCATTAGGTCTCTGAAGAGCTGCTATGCAGGAGCTCAGAGTGTTCTGTGTTTAAAACACATGGCAGGTACCTGCATTCTGTTCTCATCCCTGCCACAGGACTTACACACTGTGATAAGGGTGCCCCAATCTGCCTTTTCAGAGTGCTCCATTTTCAGGGTGTCTGAGCTGATGTCAGGATGGGATAGCTCCAAGCAGGTAAAATGCAGGGCAGTGTTAGGCATATGCAGGCAAATGGGATGGTGGCAGACCAAGTACAGGATCATGGGAGGTTTGTGACCACTCGTTTGTTCTCAGCCTTCACTAGAACAGTCTTGATCCAAAGCAAACATTAATGAAGGACTGAGACACCATCGTGATGTCAGGAGGAGTGACAATTCCTTCTCCAAGGTGGGCTTTGGCTCTGAGGCAAGGGGGAATCCAAGCAGGATGGTGAACAGCTTCCCATTAAAAGCTATCCCCATTCTGTGCACCAACTTGAGCAGAGCCCAGTGGAAAAGGAAGATCTCCTTCCCTGAGGGTGACAGACGCACACACACACAGGACTGAGCTGGCCTTTCTGACACTTGCAGCACTTCCTCCTGCACCCTTAACCCCATCACTGGCTCAGCACACGTTCCACCTGTGTTAGTCCTCTTCGGCCACCAAGCAGAACTCCCTCCCAGGGCACCTTTCCAGCCATTCCCCCATGGGTGGCACCCACCATGGCACAGAGTGCCCTGGGCTGTGCCAGAAGGATCCCCCCATGATGCCCATGGCGTCGTAGCCATGAAGCTAACCCCTTGCCGCAGTGCCTGGGGAAGGGAGGGAGGAATGCCTTACTTCCCGAATGTTCTGCTGCTCCATCTCGTGCCTCTTGATCATGGTTTTTCTCTTGAAGAAACGGCAGTTTTTGTCGTAGTAGAGTCTCTGCTGGCTGAGAAGATGGGCCTCCTCTTCAGCCTGTGTGTGCTGCAGGTTCTCCTTGTGTTTGGATATCCTTTCCTGCTTCTCTTTCTTCGGCGTGCTGTGGTCCTCGTTCATTTCCTGCCACAACAAAGCAAGCCTTCCCTTAGGATCAATGGCACAGGACTGAGCCCTCCGCTTCACTGCCTCTCCTCTGATCACGAAAGGACACTAAAACCCCAACTACACCCCCAGAACCAGACTCATCCCTGGCCATGCCCAGCCCTGCTGCCTCCAGAGCTGTGGTCAAATGCAAGAGGAGGAGGAGGAAGTGCCCTTAAACATCCCCGGGGCAGCAGCAAAGCAACATCAGCACCCTCTGGTTGTCCAGGAAAGAGACTGGGTCACACCCCAGGGCTCCCCTCCCTTCTCTGCCCCTGTTCTACACAGGAGCCCAGTTGAGCTTCAGCTTTACTTCAGCAGGACTCATGCTCGGTTCTCTGTTAAAGCAGGTACCCAACGGGGCTCCTTGCTGTTCCTTTGCTCACCTTTATGCTCTGAACAGCAAGTGATCTGTGTGCGTGCTGGGATGGTGGACTTCAGTGATGCGGTTTTGGATAGATAAGCTATAAACTTAGTTACTACTTTGATCCTGTAAGTGACCATTAAACAAATGGCACCCAAATGGGTGTTCCTCACTTATGGCTTGAGCAGAAAAGCTCCAATCCCCCGCCCCCCCCCCTGCAAAACAGATGAGGAAAAAGGGGAGGAAGAATTCTTTAAGTCCCATTTCCCCTTGGTTCCAAAGCTCCTGCTTGGTTCCAGAGCAGGGTGTGAAGGCACCTCCAGCACACACTCACGGACTGGTTCAGGAACCCAAATCTGCTTCCAAACCTGACAGTGTCCCTTAAACCCCTGGGCTGGCCCAGGTTTCTCAGAAGGAAAGGCTGCTTCATGTTCATTCCACACCCCGTCAGCCCTGGAAATGATGGTTTCTTGCCTCTTTAATCTTCTCCTTGCAAAGCTTGTATTGTTTCTTCTGACTTTCTAAAAAGGTCGCCAGGTCTTTCTTTTGCTGAGCCAAAATCTGTTGCTGGAATTTCTTTTCATCTGCTGCAGCTGCCTTTGCCTGCGAGGCACAGAGAAAGGGGGGGGAAAAGAGGAAGAAACCACAAAGGGTGAAGCAGCAGGTCAGGAATCCAGCCCAAATCAGTGCTCTGTGGTGCTTTATGGGCTGCCATTCTCCCAGCACTGTGCTAGACAAAGCCACATGAAAGCTGCTTGCACAAAACCCCCTTAATGCCCACATACCTGTAAGAGTTCCCTCATGCTTCTTACCCCTCTGCACCAAAACCAGCCCAGAGGGTGAAACCCCACTGCCCTACCATATGGATTCACACGTTGAGTTTTAAACAGGCCCAGTAACAGCAGCCAGCTTTGACCTGTCCTCAGCCAGGAGGCTGCAGCTCCCTCCAAGGCCTCCATGGGGCCTGTCAGGCTCTTTTAGCCATCACTTGGCTGCAGCATCATCGGTCAATGCCCATGGAGCCACGAGGCTTGGAGCTGGGCAGCTCCCCACAGTGACCACGCAGGGAGCTTTAAGCAGTACTTCCATTGCCTTCTCTTAGAGCCCTGGTTCACCCCTCTCCCCCTGCCTTCATGTACGCTTAAGGAACCTCCTCACCTCTTTCTCCATCACAGCCACTTGCTTCTTGGCCAGCTTCTCCAGCTCGATGGACGAGTTGTTGGCGTGGGTCTCCACCTCCTTCTGCAGCTTGAGGCGGTGCTCGTCCATCTCGGCCTTCAACTTGTTCTCCAGGGCGATCAGCTGCTTCTGGTGCTGGCGCCGCATCCGCTTATATCCTGACATCTGTTCCCGCAACTCGTTCTCCTGCTCATGCTCATGGATCTGTCTTGTAACCTGAGGGTGGCAAAAGGGGGCACAAGTGCTACACGGCCTTCATCATACAACAGGGAGAGCTGGAAAGGACCTTCACAGCATCACTGCCATGTCAGCGTCTTCCAGTGCTCACAGAGCCCGAGTCCCAAAAACCTGAATCCCAGACTTTTAAAGTCAATGGATTGAATGAAGGAAAAGCATCTCAAAAGCCCCAACAGCTCCTCTGCCAAGTGACCCGCCTGATGTGCAGTTTCCTTGGTGCTGAGCAATGACAGTCAGGGGCCCTTTCTCTTTAAGGGCCCCAGTGAAGGAGAGAAGCTATACCTGTATTTCCCTACTCATGTCTCTGTCATGGCCACGGGGTCTCCATATTCACTGCTTACCTGCAAACCAGACCCTAGGAATCAGCTGTGCCAGGTATCAGAGGGTGCTGCTGTTCAACATCACCCATGAGGCCACCGCAGTTTCCTCCTCCTGATCTTTACCCCTGCCTTGTCCCCATGGATTCCATGTGTGTTCTCAGTGCCACGGCACAACTAAAGGAAGCAGCAGGTTCCTGATCACTGCTGGAGACACCAGAGGAGATGTGGAAACAGAGGTGGCTGCTGGACATCCTTCTTTGGACCCAGACTCACATCCTGAGGGTGCCATGGACCCCTCCCACGGTTCCAAGTCGGTCCCTCAATACCATCCCCTGCATTCTCCCTAAAAATGGCTTCTTAAAATCCCAAGAAGATGGCAGCAGAGCTCATTCCCTACCAGAACTGGGCCATTCCTAACACGGGAACACCATCCTGGAGCTGTGTGCTCCAAACAGGACTGATCAGATGGTTTGAAACCCTGCTCAGCTCAAACAAACTCACAAGTTCCCATGTTCTTTCCATGCCCAAGTGCGGCCTTGTGAAAGGAAGGCAAACCATCCAGTTACGTTGTGCCAAGAATGGTCAGGCTTTTGAATGGGAATGCTCCCATTCCGGAAGGAAAGGGGCCAAACCAGGCTTTTCTTTTTCATACAGGGCCAGGAACTTCACGTATAAAGATCTGATCTCCTGTGTGACAGTCCTGGGAGCCAAAAGCTGGAGCCACAGAACATGCGCAGAGCTGCAGTCCCTGACTCTGTGTGGGTCTCTCCTTTCACACCAAAGTGTGAAGCAAAGAGCTCAATCCTTTGAGGGTGATCACTGAAGCTTTATGAACCAATAGACCTGCAAAAGCCTTCCATGAGAGCCCACAGAAGGAACTGGCCCCTACCACAGGCATGCCAAGGTTCAGATGCAGGAGGGGATGTACCCACAGACCTCCACGCTCACCAGCAGCCCTGTGCTTCGGGACCAGTGTCTGATGGGAACCAGTGCTCAAGAGCTCCAACAGCCAAGCTCACCCAAGGCAGGCAGCATGCTGAGATGCTGCCTCCTGCCTCAGACATCTACCAGCACTTGGGAGCAGTGTGAAGAGAGGTGAGGAAGAGCCTTCCAAAGCCCTCACCTTGGAACAGGTGAACAGCAGTTTACAGTAAATGGTTACCAAGATTATAGCTGGAGTCCTGAACAGAAACAAGATGTGAAAGGATGAAGGTACTGAAGTGGACAGGCTCTGTCTTCCCTCCACCCCTTCCAACAACCACCCCAGAGAGCAAAGGGAACATCTGACTGCAAAGCCTGGCTCCAGCACCAGGAAGGATGACGGTGGGTTCACCACATCAGCAAAGTCAAACACAGACTGACTGCATCCTCCTTGTACAAGGAACGCTGGGATGCTATTTTGAAGGCAGCTGGGTTAAATACATCCCTACACCTCAGCAACTGGTGGCAGAGCAGCCTTCAAATGCTTGAGACAAGGTAATTAAACAGGTCTAAGGCAGATAGCATGGTAAGTCAGGTTGTAGAAGTGACTGCAGAACACACACCCAGCATCAGCCCTGTGTATTGCTGTAGCTCAACCAGTGACACCCATCCTGAACTCACACATTTCAGTCAAGGTCAGCGAGAGTAAGATCTCTGCCAGCAGCTTCCAGGTGATGAGAGCTCCTCTGAGAAGTCAGCCAGGACAAGGCAAACCCCCAGCATTTCCAAATGCTGTTTCCTCTATTGAATGAAACATGACTTGGAGAGAACAGCCTTGGTCGGGGCCATGGAGATGCGGTAAGCACCATGCAGCAGGATGAGACCTCCTGGGATGTGCCTGTCTCCAGCCACTCTGTGAGCCAGGGCACCTCCTGCAGGGCTCGCTCCAGCCCAAGACCTTGGCAGAACAAAGCAAACAGCGAGAGCATATGAAAAGCTGAAGGTAAGAACCCACCAGTGGCTCTGCCATTCTCCCCTCTGGTTTCGTGTCTGAGGAGAGCTGGAATGTGCACCTTTTATTGACATCATCCATCTTTTACCCTTAACTGGCCTTGCCTGCTCCAAAGCAGTGTATCTCGCTTCCAGGCTCATCCCTACCTTGACAAGAATTCCACCTTTGAAAGGTTTCACGCTTGGTCTGGGATATTTGTCTCCAACAATAGGATGCAATTACTCTTTCTAACACTGGCTGGTAAAACTTGCCAGTCACAGAAGAAGATGGGACATGAAAAAGCCAGAGGGAAACCGAAAGCAGCATTCCATTCCCAAAGGCAGGCAAGAAGGAGAACAGAAGACTCAATGGGCATCGTGTAGATGTAATGTCTGCATTCAGCATGCACAGCTACAGACCTCATTTATCACCATAATCTCCAACCAAGACCAAGACTGACCAGAACTCCATCTCCTGGGACAAGGTCTCCAAATGATGATCTCAGAGCATGGAGGAAATCGGGAGAAATTAACTTTAGTGACTGAATATGAGCAGTTCAGTGCCAGAGAGGTAACTGAGACTGAGCATGACAGCACACGAATGACTATGGGTCAGATTAAGGCCCCTAATGACTGAACAGCTTGAGCAACCATGTTAGAAAGCATGTGGGTAAGCTCCAGTGATCCGATTTGTTCTCAGACAAAGGTACTTGGAACTTTCTGAAGTCTTTCACAACCATCATCCCAGCAGTTATCATGGAAAGGAAAGATGGCAAGGGAATTGCTCGCTGCACATTTGTTGTCCGCATCACCAGGAAAATGCTGGGATGCTTTGAGGCAGAGCCCTGCAGCTCTATCTGCAGCATGCAATAATCCATCAGGTTATCAGCAGACCCAAAATATCCGTACCAAACAGAAGGGGTTTTAGTGAGGTATGACGTCTTCCCAGCTTCTTACCTCTCTGTCTTTGGCACACACGGAGCTGAGAAGAGAGATGTCTTTTCCAATCAACTCCCACAGGCAGTTCACTTGCCATGAAATCCAAACTTCCTCCCTTCCACCTCCCCAAGAGTTTTGCTTTACGTAAGGAAGTTGGGTTTAGCTTCTCCAAACCAGCAGCTCCTCAGGGCTCCTTTCCCTACCCTGTTTAACCAGGATACTGACCTCTTTCCTATAGGATGGTTGTTCTCACCTCTCCATAACCAAATGAAACACTGAGCTCCTCTCTGCTGGATGAAGCAGAGCACTGAGTGAGACGCCTCCAGCAGCCTCTCACAGCTAGAGAAGAACTTTGAGATGAGAAAGAACAAGTTCAGTACCTTCAGAGCACTACAAAGGCAGCAGCCAGGGGAGTCCATTGGGAGAAACTCAATCCTCTGGAATAAACTGTCACTGCTTCGGCAGGAGAGGGTGCAAGAGCACAGCCATCATGTGGATGTACCTGGTTATGGAGTCAGACCTCTTCAGGGACCTGCTCACACCAACCTACACATGTGGCTTTGTGGATCCTGGAGGAGATCCCATCATTCTCTTGCTGGCATGTGGATGGCAAAGAGGATGCGAAGGCCTTTGGTAGAGTCCACCCTGTCTGATCTTGCTATGAAATGTTAACTTGACACCATTTCATTTGAGAACTGTCAAAGCAGCTAGTGAGGAAATGCAGGAGGTGGTGGGGAGTGAAGGGGTCCAAGCAGAAAGACAACCAGAAACTGCACTTATTTACAACACACCTTTCACTTCAAACCATTGAGAGGTGCAGTCTTACCAAGCCCAGGAACCTGCACCTTTCTTTCTCAACAACCCTTTAAGCTCCCAGGCTTAGATTGCTGGTTTCTAGCTTACAATGGGTGGATCAGTGAGAGTCTGCAAAACAACATGGAGATGTAGCGGGTACCTGATCTCCATTTCAGACAGCAACTTCCCCTGCAACAGCAGGAACATGCAGCACATCTTCCACCACTGTTCCAAGGGAGTGATGATCACCAGTGCCATGGGAGTGTCATAAACCAGGGAGGAATAAGAGGGGAGGGGAGGTTGGTCTGCACAAAGAGTGGAGAAAGGTGGTCCAGAAAAGAGTGGCTATTAACGCTGTTGCCTGGATGAAGACCAGAGGTAAGCTCCTTCAACTTAGCTGCATGTGCTCATTTTGCCACTACCACTGGTTTGAACCCGAGTAACCCCAAAGCCCCACTGAAAGACAAGAACATTCCCACCTTATTTCATCCGGAATTCTGTCTGGTTCCCTTACTCTTCCCATGATGCTTCTGCAGAGCAACAGGGCAGTGGAATCACACTGAAAAATCACTGGGACATGTGGAGTGTGGAGCTTCTGATGGGAGTTCTCCTGTGACCCCTGCACTCATTGAAACTACTCGAGCTTGGTTTGGGAAAGAGACTCAGCTTCAGAGTTGAGAGCATCCTTCCAGCAATGCAGCCTCTCCCCCCTCTGCAGCATCCTGATCTACGGGGGAATAACAAGGATTTGAGGGCCCAAGAACCTGGATTCCGCCAGTAAGAACAGCAACATGCACGGTGCTTTGCCCTGCTCTCATGTTGAGGGGTGATGTTCAGCAAAGCCCCCCCAACACAAGCTTTTCCACCCAAATATTACTCCATACTATTGAATTTGGGGCCAGAACTCCCACTTCCTGATTCTCCGCAATACACATCACTCGATGCTCCCAACTGCATACCCTATCTGTGGCCAGGAAGCAGCGCCCAGCCGCTGAGGAACCAACGTTGGGAACATCAGAACATGCTGGTTCGCTTAGCTTGGAACACTGTGGGATCTGGAGCTCACATTCCTACAGGATTATTCTTTTCAAGATGCTGCTGAAAGAGTAAATTAACACAGAGAGCTAAATCAAGCCTGAATTTCTGGTCTCACCTATAAATTCCGGACACATTTGGGTCCCTGTATCATGGCTGCCCCTTACCTCCCCACAGGTGCTAAGGGAGCAGGCATGGGAGAAGCCCACCAGCATCATCCAGTACTGAATGCATGGTGGTAAAGTGTGAGCCAGCCACACCAGCACTCAATCCCAGCACAGACCCTGGTGGCGTTCATCTCCTGGGCAATAGGTTTCAAGTCAGCTTCCCCCCTAGATTTCCATTTTGGAATGCAAAGAGGTGGGAATGAAAGGTCATTAAAGGGAAGGCCCATCACAAGGCTCACTGAAATCAAATGGAACCTTTCTGTTCTAAACACAGGGAAAACTTCTCCCTCGGCACATAACCTCCGAGCCTACGGATGTGGTAACACCTCCTGGAGCACACCAAGGTGGTGCTTTGGAACTTGCCACTACACCGGGAAGAGGATGTGTGAGCACAGGCTGAGGACATGACATATACCCCCACGTGCTCCTCCAAAGGCCTGTTGGCTGACACAGTGAGCTAAGGGGTGGGATTCTCTGCTCCCCTAAAAGCTATACATGTACTGCTCACCCTAAGCCCTCCCAACATGATCCCAGGCAAGCTCCCTATCAGACCATGTTCCACAGGATCCCAAAAGAAGAGAAGTTCTCCAGGAAGCCAGCCATCTTCCCCACCCTGTATTAGTGTTCTCTTTAGCACTACTGGGTCACTGAAACAGAGGGATTTAGCAAATCCAAGTGTGTAGGGAATTAAATCCCAGCCCCACAGGAGGCTGCCATGGGATTCAGGAGTGACCTTGGGACATCAGCTGCCTTCCCCAGAGCTCGGAGGTGTGGGAAGACCTCCCAGTCCATACCTTCACAGCAACACCTCCCATCAGCTCCCCGGGGGCCTTTGCCATGCAACACCTTCAAACCACCCAAGCAAACATGTTCAAGGCAAACAGGAGCTATGGACTCTGCTACTGAAGGCAGGGAAGAAGGTGCAGCAGCTTTCCACATGGAATAAGAGAACAGGAATCCGTTCAACATGCATATCTACTTCTCAATCCCATTGTACATCTATTTGGAGTACACCACTTGAGTCATTCATCATTTCTTCCCTCCAGTCAACCTAACTGGATCTGACACTCCTTTGCTCAGTGCAGGCAGCAGTGTGGGCACTGCACTGGGTGCATGCACGCACACATACACACACAAGGCAGAGGGTCTCCGGGAGCCCAGGGATCCTGCCTGTGTCAGGTCTGCTGCACCAAGCCCTTTAATGCACACGTTTCTAGGTCACTCTTTAAGCTGGGGAGGGAAGGGGGAGCAGAGGACAGGAGCCCGAGGAACACTCAGGGTACACCTGCAATGAAAGATGGGACTGAAATGGAAGCCTTTGCCCAGACCCCCCGAATACCACAGCATCAGCAGGGATAAACCTGGGCTTGTGGCAGTGCTGCTGCCTTTTCCCCTGCGTTCCCAGCCACGCACACACCGTGCCTGCTGCATGGAGGAACGGGAAGCGCTTTGGGGGCTGGAGAAATGGTGGTAGAGGAGGAAACACCCCAGCGCCGAGGCAGGGTGAGACAAGAAGGGGAGGGCTTGCTGCTGGAGTTTCGGGGTTGGTCTGGGATGATGTCATAGCACTGAGCAAGTGCCATGGCTGAGCCGTGGGTACTTTGTGCCGCTCCCCGTCCATCTGACCTCTAATCCCAGCACCCTCAAGGCTCGCCCGTGGCATCGCTGTCTGCTTTAAACCCCCATTTCCCACTCCTTTCCCTGCCGAAAGGCTGCTGCCCGCTGCAGCCCGTGCCCAGGGGGAGGCGGCACGGCAACTAACTCTTCCGGCACACACCCCTTTCCCTACTACAAAGGCATCCACAGCAATCACATTTGCAATAGTACAAATCCTGCTGGATTCACCCCATCCCCCCTCCTCCTCCCCTCTTTGTAAGCCCACAGCCCGCTCCCTTATCCCAAACCCAGGGATCCTTCCTAGGGATCCGGCTGAAAAACGCAGGCAGAGCTGCTGGAAAGGAATGAATGAATGAAAACCCAGGCGGCAGCGGCGGCGGCAGCGGCAGCAGCAGCAGCAGCAGCAAGCTCATTGTTTCAAACCCCACCGGCATCTGCATCCCCACGGCACTGAAGCGGATTCCACACGAGCACACAGACACGCTTTATGCACATGCAAATAAACACAGGAACAAAAAGGGATAAGTGGGAAGGGGGTGTGGAGGGTGGGGGGAGATCAACTTCACCCTGGAAGGTGGCTTCTCTCACGCGTATTGGGAACACACAGAGAAATGAGACAGAGATCACATTTTACATCTCACACACACGGAGCTAAAGCATCTTTCAGTGCAATATCTCGTTGCTATGCCAACAACAGGGAAAGAGCACATATTAGGAGAGGAAAGCCAGGGAATCGCTGACCCGTTTGCAGCGGGAGAGGGGATGAGGGGAGGTGGGGTGCGGTGGTTGCTTACCAAAGATGCTGATTTGATTGTGGCAAAGCGCTCTCGGTTCCGGTAGTGGAGGGCCTGATTCTGCACTGACTGGGTAGGCCGCACCTCAGGCCTGCGATCCCTGTGGCCCACCTCATCCCTTATAAATACATGATCCTGCAGAAACGGATAAAAACAAGGAGAAAGTCCGGCTGTGCTCTTCCCGCGGCGGCTGCCTCGCTCTCACCCCTCTGTCTGCACAAGCGCGGCGGTTGGAGAGGCATAGTTCAGCTCTCTGCTAGCCCCGGCAGCTCCCACCGTACGAAATGAATAAGCAACACATTGCAGGCTCGGCACGTCAGCTGATGGGGAGGCTTCCGAGTCCCTCGCTGGGGCTGGCGTGGGGCTCTGGCTCTGCTCTAACCCTCCAGGGTTACATAGGTGCAGAGCCCCAAAGGATGGAGAAGCGGGAAGCGATGCAGAGCGGTCGGACTCCTCGGAGAGGTCGGGTTCAAGCACTGCAACCGAGCGATCCCAGCACAAACGTGATTCCCATGTCTAGCAAAGAAGGTGCTGTTCCCTTTTAACACCAGAGCAACATTCTGCCTCATTCCCTTTGCCGAGTGCTTCGTCCTCAATAGGGTTTCTTTGTCTCTCGTTTGTTATCTGCTGTGGAGGACGAGCATCCCGGCTAAAAGCATGGCAGGCTGGAGAGCACCAGGAAAGCCTCCGTGACCACTCAGGGATCCTGCTTTCCAGTCATGATCCTGCACAGTTCTAGCACTTTCTCTCCACAGCCCACAAAGGATTTAATTCTTTTCCCCCCTTTTAAAGCAACAGCTCCCAGGTTTTAGCAGGAACGGATCCCGGTCCAACCTGCCTCCTGCTCGCTGCACAGCAGCGCGAGGAGCGGCTCGGCATCTCCCAAACCAGCTCTGCAATGGAACAAAGCTCCCATCAGGCACAGAAAGGAGAGACCCCAACCACAAAGGGCACTGAAAACCACCACCACCACCAGCTTCCTGCTTCAAACGGTGACTGCCGAAAGTCAGCGCATCCACAGGTTACACCCTGAGGATGGAGCAGCCTTTGGACACCCACAGCCGGCCCAGCGGCGTGGGCTCCATGGGGCAGCAGCAATGGTACCCAGTGGTGGCACATCTGTCACAGGCAGCTGCGTGACTCCCATCCTCAAGCTCCTAAAACAACGCGACAAAAACCAGATCCTCCCTGAATTAAATCAAGATTCCAGCTGTCAGGGGTGCACAATCAAGGCTACAAGTGCCTATGTCTGAAGGCAAAGAATCACCAACCCTCGTGGCCTTTGTGCACTTGGGGTTTGCTGGTGAGCAGAAGCAGCTTTGCCACCCTGCCATGCCAGTGCAGACACCAATAAGGCCAGAAATCCCTATGGTGAGCTGATACGGAGGAGCATCCCTACCATGACACTGCTGTCACACTGACGCTCCTTTCCCACTCTACAGGCACTTGCTTCCCCCTGTACTGTCCTCAGTTTCCAGCTGCTTCTCACCTGGACACACGCATTCAAAGAACCCCATCCTGGTTTGGGTTGAAGGGACCTTAGAGCTCCTCCAGCTCCAGCCCCTGCTCCCACAGGCAGGGACCCCTTCCACTGGAGCCCCTTGCTCCAAGCCCCTGTGTCCAACCTGGCCTTGAGCACTGCCAGGGATGGGGCAGCCACAGCTTCTCTGGGCCATCACCCTGGGCCAGCGCCTCAGCACCCTCCCAGGGAACAGCTTCTGCCTCAGAGCTCAGCTCAGTCTCCCCTCAGGCAAGTTCAAGCCATTCCCCTTGGCCTGTCCCTACAGTCCAAAGCCCCTCTCCAGGTTTCTCATAGATCCCTTTAGGCACTGATCAGAGCCCTAGGGGAGCTTCCAGTTCCTTAAGTGATGCTAAAGAGCAAGTCACTTAATACCAGTTAAACCCCCCCCATGTGCCCCTGCATGGACTGTGGATTAAGAAGCTAAAATAAATAACTAAAACCTGTTCCTGTGGCAGTTAATCCCTGGATATCTAAAAGCTGGATATAAAAGCTGCCACCTAGATATCTAAATGGCTACTGCTGGCACACTGTTGAAGCATCTTCCAATGCACATGGAAGATGTTCAAACCCATGAGTCTTGCCCCAGCATCAGTCTACAGAGTAAGAACCTGGATTTTCCTCCCTGGAGTCCTGTGCCAGTTCTACCCCACATCTTTCCATCCTCCTCAGTGAAAAAAGGCTTCACCAGGTCCTGCCCTCAGCACAGCACTTGAGGAAGATCTGCTCAGCACTACTGCCGTGCATTTGTAAGAGCAACACTAACAGCATGTTGCCAACAGCACTTTCATTTTATGTGCAAGATATTCTGACCAGATTCCTTCCTGATAACACTCAATAATTACACTGAGCAGGGAATCTGGGGGGTTGTTTTCAAAGCAAGATGTAGCTTGTTCCAAGGAATTTTAGTGGAGAACTCACGCCACACATACACATTGCTTCAACAAAACCTCCTAGGTGAATACAGTACCTGCTCAGAGGACAACTGCAACAAGCAAGCTATGGAAGCAACCAGAAAACATCTCAGTAGGTAGATAGGAGTTGCTTGTTTTCCTATGGGAAAATCAATGAGCATCTTGGCTCTTTCATCACAGCAAAACCAGGCAGACAGATCTATAAACTGCATTTGATATTTACATCTTTTTCAGTACATCACAGTGTCATATGGCTGCAGCGACTCCTTGCACTGACAGAGCATCAATCACAAGTTAACAAAGCAGAGGAAGGAGTCCCATCATCTTCAGCAGCTGATTTAGAGACCTCAACCTCAAGCTGTGACCACACTGGACTATCCCAAAGCTGAAACACCTCAACTTCCACCTCAAAGGCAACATTCATTTGCACACTGCAGTTCCTGTTATGCACACCAAAGAAAAACCATCACAAACACTGTTTACACAAGAGATTCCCTAACAGGAAAGGGCTGCCAGTCTCCTAGACAAACAGGAAAGGCAATTTCTAAGCCATAGTAAGAACTTTAATGGAATTGCAGCAAATCCCTTCCTTCTAAGGATTTAAAGAGCAAGGAAAACAACAGTGTGCTCATTTTAACACATGGCACTAAATGCCTGGATAATCTACAGAGAGGTCTAAGTATTGGGAGCCTTTCAAGAAAAGGCTTCATGTCACCAACCTGCTTGACATCATTCCAGAAGGTCCATGAAGGATCATCACTGCTGGCACACGTGAGCCAAAATTCACCACGTCATCACCTCAATCTCCTTTACATCTCATAAAAACAACATCTTTAGCACGTACGAATCACAAGCGTTGGCATGGAGGAAGACACCCTCAGCTCTGCCTCAGCTGTAACTTGTGCAGAGCTGCTGTGCCAGAACCCTCTCCAACTCACATTAACTCCAGCAGGGATAGGCGACACGTGCAGGTTAACTCTATGGGTTTGGAAAGTCACTCAGCACCCAACAGTTATTACAGAAGGATGTTTGCATGACACACATTGAGCAAGAATTTGTGATGATCAACCGTAACCCCCGGCAGTGTTCAGGGCCAGGTTGGACAGAGCCTTGGATGCCATGGTTTAGTGTGAGGTGTCCCTGCAGGGGCTTGGAACTGGATGATCTTAAGGTCCTTTCCAACCCAAACCATTCTATGAAAATCCTCTTTCCATCTTTCTGTTCTAAACTAGATTTTAATCTGAGGATTCCCTGACATTCAACAGGAGCGTGACCAGCAGGTCAAAGGAGGTGATCCTGCCCCTCTGCTCTGCTCTCCTGCAGTGTTGTGTGCAGTTCTGGTGTCCTCAACATAAAAAGGACATGGAGCTG
>NDXB01012885.1:0-17148 GCA_002631895.1 Agapornis roseicollis | reverse complement strand
TCTTGTTATCCTTAACATCCCTAGCTAAATTTAATTCTAACTGGGCCTTAGCTTTCCTCACCTAGTCCCTAACTTCCCTGAGAGCATCCCTGTATTCATTCCAGAGCACCTTTTATAATTCTCTTTTTTCCTTTGAATTTTTCTCAGCAGCTCCTTATCCATTCAAGGAGTTTTTCNAATTTAATTCTAACTGGGCCTTAGCTTTCCTCACCTAGTCCCTAACTTCCCTGAGAGCATCCCTGTATTCATTCCAGAGCACCTTTTATAATTCTCTTTTTTCCTTTGAATTTTTCTCAGCAGCTCCTTATCCATTCAAGGAGTTTTTCAGGCCCTCCTGCTGCACTTCCTTCTAGTTGGGATGCAACACTCCTGAGCTTGTAGCAGGTGATCCTTGAATATCATCCAGCAGTCTTGGCCCCCCTGCCCTCTAAGGCTACATCCCCGAGAGGCACAGCTCCAATGCAGTGCCGTGAACTACCCGTGGCAGTTTCAACACCTTCTGCTCCTATAATGGGCTCCTGATACCACAGCAAAGAGAGTCTATAAGAAGAACAAAGCTACAAACCAAATTGTTTGTACAGAAGAGAAAAGGACAGGGCAGAGACAGGTGTTTAAAAACTCGTGTCATATGGCCATGGATCTGTAGGAATGTCAGTCACATCTGCAAAGTCTGCCTCTCTCCAAAACACTACCCTACACAAGCAGATGAGTGTCCACATGAACACGCAACCTCTGACTTTGCCTCCCATTGCAATTTCCTCTTCATGTTTTCCACTGAGCTTTGTATATAACATGTATACATGTGAGCACACAGCAAGTTATTCAAGGGAAAAAGCAATCATTGGAGCAGACAGAGATTTAAAAGTCTCCAGTTTTGAAAGGCATCATGGCAACAGCAGGTGGTTTCACTCACACAGACAAGAGCTAATTGTAGGATTGGTTCTGGCCTACAGACTCTCTTTTTTATTGCTGTCCGTAAAGTCTTTGAGTGTTCTCTGTAGTTAGTGACCGCATGCACAAAGAGGTCTTTCATTAGAAGTGCTTTATAGGAAGCCAGGGCACCGAGTAAATGACACTCTAATGTTCCCTTTCAAAGCTGGAGTGGTTTTACAATGATGATTGTAAGTGTACCACCATGCATTCCTCTTGCCCGTTGTCCTCCTGCTTGCAATTAAGCTTACAAATATCTAATATTTAGCTAGCCTCCAAAACTTTGGCAGTAAGTGGTTAGGATTTACTTTGGGAAGATCCAAAGGAAGAACTGTTTGAAGAACATGGCTGCAATTCCATGTTACAGCAAGTGCTCATCAACCACTCCACCACCAAGAGAGGCGTGTGAACACAGCGCTGCCAAGGACCGAGCCCTGTGGCTGTGCAGTGGGCAGGCAGGAAAACCCAGCAAGAGTTCAGAGGTCCAGTTTATTTTCAGGGCAAAAAAATACCCTTTCGCTTCTGGAAAGCCCAGTGGGAGTTTCTGTGTTCATCCTTAAGTGTGATGCTGGTTTAAACTGGAGGCACAAGTCAGCTCCAACTATAGATTTCTGTGCCCACCTGCAATATCAACATCCGTGACTTTGTAGCCCAAAGGAGATGATGTTACTCATTCCTGTTTAATTGACTACTGCAGCTTCCTGCATTAGAGGTTTCTGGGTCTTTGGTCATTAAATGCAAAGCAAAGAGAGAAACAGAAACAGCAACTGTCACAAGATCCTATTTTTTCCATTAACTGTGTGCACTAAACTGAACTGTCTTACTGACAGTTGATGGTGAAGAAGTTTCAGGCATTATAGCTGAAAGCATCAGTAAGTATGAAACTGAGCATTGCTAAAGCCTATGAATTCCATATGAATTCAAATTAGAAAATTAAGTGATAGCATGTTAAGTGGCAAAGGAAAACGTCCTATTTCTGAAAGCAGGGGGTTTTCTTCCCCATATGATCTGCTTTCCTCTGGAAAGGAATTTCTGTTTACCCACATTAATTAGGACAGTTGTGTTTCAGTAAGCCAATTCTATTTTTATAAGGCACTTTACTTTTCAGAGACTTCATATCAAAATCCATCTTCTTGGGGGAGTAGAAGCAAACGACTGTATGAAAAACAAGTCAAGAACAGCAAAGATTACACTCACCGAGTCCTGTGCAAGGCATATTTACAACAGCAGACCAAACATACCTCAGTATTTTCATCATTACTCAATTTTAGCTCTTCTGATATTTTATAAAATACTTTTGACAATGTAGAGATTATTAATGGGGATTTTATGTACCCAGCCTTGTTTCAATGATGTGAATACAAATGCTTGAAAACAAAACAGAAAAATAAAAAAAAATTAAAAAAGAAAAAGGGAAAATGCCCACAGGTAAATACCAAGCACATCTAAGTGAATACTAAATAAACATATTTGGGACTATTGAAAAAGTAGGTAATTCTTCATCCCGTCTATGGATTTTAATTGCACTCTATTTAACTGAAATACATGCTGATAGAAATGTAATATATTTTTATGTTAGTTTTTTGGGGGAAATGGTGATGGTGGGGTTTTGAGCTTGAAAAATTAGCATTCACAAAGCCAGACAGCCAGGTGTTTTGTCTGTAAGAGATAACCATCTCATCTCCCTCCCAGTTTTGTTTGACAGATGAGCACTATCCCATCATTTTCGAGGCATACCAGCCAAATTGAGATCTTCCAGCTGCACCCTTTGGAGCAGATCAGTAAAATGTTGCATGGGAAGTATACATTAGTAAGGTAACTGTCTAAAGCATGGTTGGAGATACTTATATTTAGGAAAAGCTAGCTACAAATGCATGATACAGATCATCCTAAGAGTTGGGCTGTAGTCACATGAACTATTTTCCGTATCAACAAAGCCAGCTTAGGAAACTCTTGTTTTCCTTTGTTTTCCCTCATGGTCTCAGCAACATATATTAGGTTTTTTTGGCATCTTGCAAAGGCAATAGTCACTCTCTGGAAATTATGTCCTTTCCACTGACCACAGAGGGAGTCCAAGTTACTAGCCTGCAACAGGGAGTCAAAGTGATCTTGAAACAGGTAGAGATAAACCCTCAGAGGAGAGAAGAAATGCTGAGGCTGTGCTCTGTTAGGCTATGAACTTCTGCTGGGTCCTTCCAGGTAAGCTAGTGCTGTACCTGTCAGTCATTCAGCATTAAGTCCAGACTCTGATCTGAGCTTTATTACTTCTAGCAGAAGCCAGGTGCTACCACTCCTCCCTTCCTCACAAACACTTTAGCTCTGCTCAGGACCTGGCAAGTAGGTGGGAAATCTAGGAAATCTCCGGTTTGAACTCCAATTTGAGTTTCATTGGGCAACAACAATGGTCCTATAAGGTATTCATGCTCCTAGACCCATCTACAAACCACAGGAGACAATGCTGCCAGAGTGCAGATGACAGAACTGTGTGTGACCTAAATCCATGAGAGACTGGATCTTGCTTGTACTAGAACCAGATTTTAACTGGGCTTCTGTCATGATATAACCAGACCCTATTATATTCCTTATAACCTTCCAAAGGTTGCCTTTGTCCTGTTGAAGATATCCTGGTGCTGCAGCCAGGAGAAGGCAGGATGCTCTTGTTCTGCCCTCATTTGCACAGACTCAGCACTGCTCCCTAGTATGTCCCATTCCTCAGTCTCACCCTTCATCACTGTCAGGATGTTCCTCAGGGCCCTTTTTTCCATCTTATAATTCTTCCCCAAGCCTTGCCTGAAATCTTTATCCTAACACCTCTTGACCCATCTGAACCGCCATATTATTGTCAGACATTCTGGGCATGCAGAATCCAGCAACTTGTGCCACGTTCCTGTGAAGTAACGTGTTTTCTATGTCTTGCTTTGACAACTTGGCACTGGGCAACTGAAGTCTATTTTTGAAAGTGCTAAAAATAATTGCTCTTTTTGTTGTGAAAATCAGGATTAAGCTGCTCTTCTATGCTAGGAACGTGCAGGGTTTCCTGGAGGGAGTTGGAGACTCACTCCTTCAAGGCTATTTTTAGAGCATCAAAGACAAGTTCCATAAACATGTACTAAATAGATTTATTTCCCCTCCTTACCCCCCCTCCCCTCCCCCAACAGCCAGCATTTTTTTTTTGGAAAGCAGTGCTTTTTAGCACATTTGATCCCTTCTTTTTTCTGAGTTAGTGCTTCTTTGCTGCTTGAACTTCACCCATAAAAATGAAGAGATGGTTGATCGCGACAAGTTCTCCATCACCTCTCCACCTTTTTTCTCTCTGCTCTTTGATGGCAAATACACTGCTCTTGCATTTTCAAAGGTTATTCCAGGTCTGGGCTCAGGGCTACATTCTTCTGGATTATTTTTGACAGTCTGCTCCTCTCTGGGAACATGCACAAAAGACAGTTGATGACTGGCTGCAGCAGAAGCAACTGTATTGCTCTACTAATAACCTGTCGAGCAAGGGGAACTCTGAAACACAGGACACGAGGCTGAAGTATTTCACAAGCTGGTTAGACTTTCTTCTCAAGTTATCAATGGCTGCAAAAGGAATCCTGTCTTCTCCTCCTTCCCCACATCAAAGCTGTATTGAATAAATGTCCCAGAAAAGATCTGGAGCTGGCCACAAACATCTCTGCTACTCATGGACTGATGCTCCAAATCTTACTTTTCAGCAAGGGTACATAGAGAGCTGTTCTATTTGCTTTTTCTTGGGGGACATTTTAAAATTAGTCTGCAGGCAGCAGCAAAAGCTGTAGCACATTCTGCTTGCCTCACACTTGATGAACCCTGTAGAACAGCCAAGTGGTTTGTCTAAAAAACATTTTGGAACTAGAGGCACCCAGCAGTGCATGCAGCTTAGAAAGGACTATTTCCCTAACAAGGTTTCCCACAGTGCCTTTGTATACCCATGGATCTCCTTTGGTAACTTTGTCTCCTTCATATTGCCATTCTCCCCTGATGTTACAGGCTCCAACAGGGCATCCCTGAATACCTCAAAACCTGGTGATACACAGGAGAACGCACCTTCATGCCATTTACTGGTAATTTTCTTCACCACACAAGCCATTTCTTTGGCCAGCTGGGTGTGCTTCCCTCTAACATCTGCAGTGTGATCCTGCTGATACAGGGCATGGAATTACACATTTCATAAGGGCAATTTCTGCTTTTGCACCTGGCCCAAGCTCCTAGAAGGATGCTGGTTACATCTACAAAGACAAGTCATATAGTGTGGAAACTCTCTTCTGATTAAATATTTTCCAGTCTGGATGTTTCCATTCTAAGCTAACCTGCTAACATTAGGAATGAAAGGTGAACTACTGCTCCTAAGAGCGTAAGAGACCTTATGTCTGTGAATAGAAGGTTTTGGAAGTTGGTCATCTTCACATCTACAGTTTCAGTTTAAACAGGTGATGACTGAAGGAGTGGAAAATAGTGAATATAAAAATAAATACAGATAGCATGGTGAAAAGGAGAAACAGATCTTAGAAATGTTCACTAAAATTTTAGTGTCACTAGGAGTCCGGGGCACAGGTAGGATTCAGTTCAACAGGTGGTGGAATAGTTTGTTATGGATGTGTTGACTTCTGTTACCAACATTTACATGAATACAGCTTCATTTTGGCCAGTATTAGCATCCCCTGGTGCCATGTGGAAGACCAGAGCTTTGACCACGAGCACTTGCCCAGCATTTCTGGAAAGTTCTTCCTGAAGATCTGGTAGTAGGAAACTTTTTCACACAGTTGCAAGGTATATGGAAGTTAAGAAGTCTGGAGACACGGGGGGGTGGGTTACTCTGCCTGGGCAGAAAATGCTGTTGTACCATTCATGGAACAAGCCTCTGAACTCTCAGCCTCCTCCTTGTTATTGATGAGAAATAAAATGGCAGCAAGCTGTACAGCAGTACTTTGGAAGCACCTTGATGTAAAGGTACACATGAAGGCAGCAGGAGGGCTGTTCTTGATACCTATATTGGTTTTGCAACATTTTTTGTCTACTAGTTAAATAGTGAGTTACAAATAATGCAAGGGTTGGCTTAGGGTTTTTGGGGGGCTTGGGGGGGGGTTATATGCACATCTTATGCTGGTATTACTTTTCCTTTTAACACTTCTGCCTCAACTTTTGGCAACACCTGCATTATATATTCAAATTGCTTTTTAACTCATCAGCTTGTAAACTTTGAACAACTGACATGCTCCATCAAAGGAAGAGAAAAACCAAAACAAGAACCCTATTAACCCCTGTTACCCACATAAACTAATTAACTGTAACCCCTCCCCAGTTATCCCTGGAGAGGGAAACTGCTTTCATTAGCTTCCTGCTCTTTTCCACCCCACTTCTCTGTGGCTGCTTGCCTTGCTTGTGAGGACCAAGGCACTGATGTGCCCCCATCTGTGGTTGCCCTCATAGCCTCAAGGGCTCTGCAAGCACCAGGCTGCGATAGGCAGAGCCCACATCCCTGCTTGGCCACAGTGTCCTTCAGATGCCCGAGGGAAGGGGGAGAGGCTGCTTTTCACTACAGATTTTCATCACACCTGGTTGTTTAGCCCACAGTCAAGGGTGGTGACCCTTAGCTTTTGACCTAGGATTACATTTCAGGTTTTAAATGGGCTTCCCGTCTGCTGATTAAAGCTTGTTTGTTCAAAGCAAAAGGATTAAAAAGAATAATTATAATTCTGCTAATTTATGTGATTCTTCATGCTAAACCATGCCTGCATGCATAGACATCTGTGAGCACATGTGCCTGGGACATTTTTTGCATGCATTTGTTTGAAACCTGTGCCAGCAGTGAGGGAGACAAAGATTATTAACTGGCTGCTGTTAGTCCTCTCTGTGCCATATATATGTCAACACACACCACTGTGTTTCCTTTTTTCCTTAAGAACTAACTAAAAGCAGTGAGGAATTTCAGCATGCTAAGCTCTGGTTTCTGAATTATTCTTCAACAAGTAATATGACACAAAAGGTGAGAGCAACTGTGGCTATCTTATCCAGCTCCACATAGCTTTTTGGTCATCTCTTTTATCAAACTGAACTACGATTACACATTTCCAATGCACTGTATACTAAAGACAGATACTGAGCATGTGGAGCAAATAGCATGCACTAGTATCTACTGTAGGTACTCCATGAAGGTGAAGGGGGTCTCAGCAAGAGTCCAATAAAACAGAAGGCAGCAAGTAGGGGGAACTGTATTCCACACTTGCAGAAGAGATTGCCAATAGCACGTCTGGGACTGTAACCATCATGATCGGCATCATACAGAACAAGTGGATCAATTCAGAGCTCAAATCAAGAGAGAGTTGTTTGGATTGGGATTTGGTGAAGCCCTAGGTGAGCCAATAACTGGACCACAGTCTGTGGTCCTTCTCCAGTGAACATTTACAGTGTACCCATGGAACATAGACAGAGAGGGCCCAGGCAGCCACGGCCGAAGCACAGGATCCAGTCAACCTTATCCTTACAATGCCAACCATAAAAATACTGATTTCTCTAAAATATCCAGCTAGCACACTTTGAGGGACAATAGGTATTACACTTTTTTTTTTCTCCTGATAAGTACTAAAGATGCAGACAGGCATCTAGACATGCCCTACCATGCCCACATGGTTTTATTTCTGGTTTTGTTGCCTCCCCATTACCAGCTAAGCAGCAGTGCTACAGAAACCTGCCTTGCCTTCTTTTCTGTAGGGATGGCTCAAGGTTTACTTCATCCAGCATGTAAAATACTTTAGTATTACCACTTAACTAACTAAAAAAATAAGGAATTAATCTGATGTGCAGGCATTATAGAAGTGGCCCACATTACAGAGAGTCTAGCTTTGATGCGCCATCATGGCTACAGCAAGTCTCTACCCACTCCATCTGTGTTGGTAAATTCAACCCCTTTTCTTCTAAGGGTGCAAACCAGATCCAAATCCAGGTAGTCTCCCCAGCTTATGTGAGAGCATCCCTTGGAAAAATAACCGCCAGCCCATCCTCCTCTTCACTTTATTTCTTTCTTGTCTGGGACCAGCCCCATGGTGCTCAGCCTGCTGCTCACCAGAGATGCTGTGAGAGGGAGCTGGGTGACCACCAGAGTGGTGTTACTACATAGAATAACCCCACTGTTCCCCATGGTGCCTGTGGGCATGAGGCTCAGCATGCTGGTGGTGCCAGGGTCCAGACAAAGCAGCCCCTCTTCCATCTCCACAGTGGTCTCTTTTGCAATGCATGGGCTTTCCTAGCTTAAGCCCACAGAATGAGTGTCCCCGTCTTTTTCTCCTCACTCCAACTCCGTTGGAGAGTGTAGCAGTAGCAGCAAAATTCAGGCACAGATTAGAAATGCTAAAAATTTTCAGAGCTCCCTCCCCTTCCTCCTCTTTGGGAAGCTGCTTTCAATCACTTTATGTACTGAAAACAAACATGAAAGGAAAAACTCTCCTCTGCCTTCAGTTGTCAGAGCAAAAAAATAGAATTCCCTCAGCTCTTTTCAGAAGTGCTAATATTCTCCCCTAGGCCTTCATTATATCGCACTCAGATCTGCAGTCCTCTGCACACAGACAGGGAGGGAACAGCCTTAAAAAGTTGGGCCACTTTATTTATTTATTTATTTGTTATAAATAGAACCAAAAATTTGCCCGCACCAGTGAACAGCAGGTCAGAGAGTGAGATAAAAAAGGTAGGCTTTGGTTACAGCGGTAATAGAACGGGCAATGCTCAGTCCTTGTGACGGGGGCCCCTGGCCCAGCCCAGAGAGAGTACTGCCTATGCGTGTCTGGGTCTTCTTCCTCTAGCCTGGCATTTGCATGGCTCATGGCAACTGAGTTATGTTTCTGTAGGTATCCAGTTCTCCTTCCCTTGTTCCTAGCAGGGATTTCAAACTTCTGCCTTCTGTGACTGAGCAAAATACTGTGTTCCCAGTTCCTTGTGCAAGATGCTCAATGCATAAATTTCCTGGCTGTTCTCCCTGCAAACCATTTTGATTTTGCCAATGGCACTTCTGCTTCTAGGCTCAGGAATAGTATTTGAAATTTGAAATTGAAATTTGTTCTAAGGAACAAATAGTCTTAAAAGAAAATTCCAATTTGGGGCCATTTGTTATATTCTTAAAATCTGGGCAAACTCACAATTCACCACTAAATTTCTTATCAAACAAAAAGGAATTACTTTTGATTTGATCAAAACCCTTTCTCATTTCAGCAACAGCAGAAGTGTTTTGTTCCAGCTGCATTATCTTATATTGCATTACTTTAGAAAAATGCTTCTGCTGAAAAGGAAAGTTATTTCCAACAGGAAAATGAAACCATTCAGTAAGATGAAGATTAGAATTAAATTTTTAAAATTTACTGAACACTTCAAATTTATTCCATCCAATAAAATTCAGTTGCAGTTAACAAATTTGGGGGAGACTTCAATAGTCAGGAAATCGGCACTTGCAACTGGAAAAAAATATAGTGGAAAATTTCTGGGAGTACAGGGCCAGCTTCATCCCACAGTTAGGGATCTTATTCTCTTGCTCATACAGTTGCAGAGCTCATTCTTTAGCTCATCTCCTTTTTCATCTATTTATAATTTGAATGAATCCAGTCTAGGCTTAAGTAAAATGTAACCTGAGACAGAAAAGAGAAACACATTCAACATAAATTCTCTTTTCTCCTCAATGAACAGTTTTGACAGCCACGATGAAAGCATAACATACATAAGCAACTATTGTAGATAATGGGTGTGAAAAAAGAAGAAATTATCTTCTGTATTTCTTAAGCTTTCACAGTGTTCATGGTTTCAGTTGTACTGAGCATCCCCCCCTACCACCACTGTCCATGCACTAGCATCGTGCAAGAAACAAATCTGCTCTGTTGCACAGTGTGAGTTTGCCTTCATAACAAAGGGAGTTGTGAATCTCAGCTGTGGCCAAAGGACTTGGAAATCCAACCTCAGACTTGACAGAGCCCCATTTTAACAACTTGTGAATAAATTCTGGGGCCTGTGTTGGGCCTTTACTGATGTACCTCACGCGGCCTCAGTGGGAAGATGCTAGCTTCTACTGCCTGAGGATCCAGATTAATATCACACTGCAACTACTCCTAGCGAAAGGAAATAAAGAAAATAAACCTCTGCCTGGGTTCCAGTGCTGGGGTTCTAAGTGCACACTTGGACCAGCCTTCATGGAGGGTTTTGAAGACCAAAATGCAAGGCAGTTCAACCCAAAAAGCCAACCAAGGAACAGGCAATGGGACAAGCAGCCACAGGGGAAATTCCTTACTGGTTCTTATCTCCTGACACCCACTTATGAGCCCCTGTACTTTATTCTAGCATATTACAATCATGTGTATTGACTAACAGCGGGACTGCACTAGCAGCACACTTACTCCTGGAATAACTCCAGCACAGAAATGACATTTATAACACACTGCCAGCAGCCATCCACATCAGCCCCCTCAATTTTTACATCACAGTTTACAGCAGATAGAGCTTTTTTGTCTCTCACTTTATTCACACTGACTAAAGAAGAGAGAGAAAAGGGGGCAGAAAAGCTCTAAAACACTACTGCATTCAGCCTCTAAAAAAAAACCAAACAAAAAAACAACACCACCATGAAGCACCATCCAGGATGAGTTTCTCAAACACCCTGAGAAGCCATGAACCCTACCATACTACTGCAAGCGTACAATAGGTATGGAAATGAAAATTCATTTAGATTTCACTTTCTACCCCTGGGCACCTTTTGGCTTTCTCCAAAGTTAGGGAAGTTAGAGGAGTCTAAAATGTGTCAACACTACAGCAATGGGGACAGAGACAGCAGTATGCAAATTGCTGTCCTGATAATAGCCATAGTTTGCAAACACAACACACCATAGGACATAAACCTACATTCATAGCAAGAACCTGCATCAGGGCAATAACAGCATTTTCCAAGTGCAGAGCATCTTTTGAATGGTTCTACGAGCCCTGTAGGTAAAAATTATATCAACCGCTTCAGTGTGCTATATAAATGCTAGGATAACAAAGTAGAAGCCTATGTTTAGGATGAACCTTCCACTCTTACAAGTTGAAAGTATTTTAGTGTTGTGTCTCTTGAATCAGTTGGTTGTGACAATGCTGGAAAGCACTGGTTAATTCCCCAGATTCCATTCCAGATTCCATCCCAAAGGTCTGAGCCATTTGTCCACTGTCTGTGGCCCTGGATTTGAGTGGTTTAATATGCACTACCTTAGTTTTTCTATGGCTCCACACATATTAGAAAGTGTTAGGATAAACAAACTACTTTGACAGCTGGTATCTTGTGTACTACTTGCTGCTGAGCATCTAATATAAATGCTAAGTTTATCCACTTGCATCACTGGAATAATCCTGAGAAAACCAATAATGTAGTCAAGATACAGCCATGCTATTCATATGGAAGCTGTAGTTCAGCTAGAAGTTGAACATGGTATCCCCCAGGCTGTTTTCCAAGGCCAAAGAATTTTTAACCATCACTACAGCACTGAATGCATGCCATGCAACACATGTAATACACCCCCGCTAACCCTCTCTTTTCTTTTACTAGAGACAAAAATCTCTCTGAAGCTGAACAAATAACAAACTATATTGCCTCCTGATCTATGTTATGCCGTGAATATTAACCCTCCATCCTCAGAATATATTCAAGCCATGTGGCATTGATAAAACAACCTGTCTTTTTAAAGGCTACTCTTTGGCATGCCACCTACCTAGAGAATTTGCCTCAAATGATCCTCAAGTACTGATTATGGTTTTCTCACTGTTCTGTTAGATCAGTTTCTGGCTGACAACTACTCTCAGCTACTCTCTTCAGTGTTGATTAAGTTTGCTCTTGTAGCTGAGATACAACAGAGGTAAGGCTCATAAAAAGTAATTTCTTTTCATAGATGGAGGCCAGGTCCATACCAAAGTGGATGGTCTCTTAGGGTAACAGAGGACTTGCAAAAGTGAAACAGCCCCAGTCCTTCTACTGACATTGCTCACACCAGATCCCTGGCAAGGCAGGGTGGCTGCTGCTTCAGAAAAGCAATAGGCAAACAGGCAAGAGAAATCAACAGCTCTGCTCTCACTGGTGGAGTTGCTGCTTTCAGCCCTTCAGGCTCCATTGGGGTAGCAGATCTGCAGATCTCTCCACCTCAATTCATCACACAGCTTTGGCCCTGGTTTTGCCACAAGGCTTTTGCTTTTGAAGCAGCAAAAATCATTTTTGCTTGTGCTGCTGAGCAGCTTGAAACAGCAATGTTAATTAGTCCCACAGACCAGATTTAGAAAAAATGGACAAGCTTTCAGGCACTCAAGTGCTTCTTATTTGATTAAGCTATTTTCTGCAAGTAGAACACATTCAAATAACAGAATACCCTTTAAAATGAGCTACAAATCCAATTAACTGACAGGATCTGAACGGATAGGGTGAGGAAGGGGAGATAAGGTAAAGTAATAAATTGTAAAACTGAAAAAAAGCTTCTCATAAAATGAGATGGATTTTGGGTGTTTCTCAGCATGAAAGGGGTAATGCAGCAACAGGAATAGTTGCTCTACAAGTTACAATCTGCTCAGTAAAAGCACTGCCTGGTATTTGTTTAACAGGTATGAATGGCAAAGTATGGCTGCGCAGTGGGTTCCCAACCATTCAAGTTTAGAGGGGTTTATGCCATCAAGGATGAAAGAAGCTAAAGCTGGATCTCAAATTCAATCATGTCTGACAAACCACCCGAATGTGCTATTACATCTCTACTGGTATGTGTGGGTAGCATTGCTAAGGACTTGCTAAAATGAAGCTGTGTAAATAATGTTTCAAATGCTGGTTATGCAAGGTCAGCATAGGGTAAGCTAGGGTGCAGCATGCATAGATACTCTGACTGAAACAAAAAACAACTCACTTTTTTACTGTACGTAATACACAGCTTGCTACTCAAATGTAAAGGTCAAAAGTCAAGATGTGATTGAAACTCTTCAAGGATGCCACAAAGGAAAAGAGGCCGTGCTCTTAACCACAGCACCACAGGCGTAGTGAGAAGGTTTAATTTTCCTGAGGCTGAGGGTAAGATAACTGTGATGCATCCAGCTGGCAATGCTGTCACAGAATTTCCCCAAGGCAGAGTCTGAGCCTACAGACTCCACTGGGGAAGATAAACAGATGTACCAAGCACATACAGAGATCTCCATGAGTACACTAATCACGCTTTACACCATGTCTAGAAACAATCCTACTAAGGTTTGTTGCATGGATGTGATGACCTAGATACTTGCAAGCAATACAGTAGAAGGCAGCAACATTATTCTTCTAGTTACTGGCAGGATGCCACAGCCCTATGAAATCACCAGGTGCCAGGTATGATAAAGAGCCCAGCTCTTTACTGTTAGGTGTAACCTTAGCAGGGCAAGGGAGGAAGCACAGTGAAATGGGTCAGACTCAGGAGAAATACTAAAGCAAACATCTCAGCATATCTTCATGACCTCCTTATACCAAAATCTCCTTCACCCTTCAGCATCTTTCTCCACTCCACTTCCAGCTACCAGCAGGGATGAAATAATCAGGTTTATCTGATGAATATTATTGGCAGGAACATCTGTTTGGAAGTGCACCTTTTCAGCAAGGCTAATTGACTGTTTCTAGGAATGAGTGCTTTTTAAAAGGAAGATTTAAATCTGATGTTAAAACTGAAACTAAAATAATTCTTCTTTTATAATCTCTTAGCATGACAGCAGTTAGGAAAACAAGAGGGTCAGCAGTTGTCTCCATGCCGAAAAATTCACATTTCCTGTTCTCTACTCTGCTTTTTACCTTCCATGTACCTGATAACTCTGCTCAGGGTTTGCTGAAGACAGGAGATTATTCATCTGAAAGTTGCAATCCCTTAATTAATGCTAATAGACACCCAAGAGGATCTCATCACAATTAGTGAGGTTCTATTAAAATACTGGAGAAAATAGACTGCTCTACATATAGGCTGCTGTACCATCAGGTTGACAGGGAAACTGCAAAACTCCTTAATAGCAGCACAGGGCTGCATCCTGTTCCATTTCCATTTATGTCACTACTGATGCTACCATAAGATACAGTGGTGTAAGGCCCATAATTCAGTGGTGAATCTGTTTTAGTTAAGGCTCTAATTTAGTCAGACTCTAGGCCCTGAGAAGGCTGTTGTTCCTAAAACACCCCAACCATTCTGGTGTGTCTAATATTAACTCTGGCAATATACTACTGGACCAGAGCAGCATCACCACAGATACAACCTCAGTTGTTCAGAGCCAATGTTGCCCTTTTGCTTGTCATTGATCTGCCTTTTGCCCATTAAAAGCAGTGATGAAACTCATCCCGGTTTCCACAGAACAAAATCCAGCCTGCCTATGACATGTGGCGAAAAAGCCATAACTAGTTGTCAGTGTCTGTTAGTGCTGCACAGTTATCTGTATGTAGGCAGAAATAGATTAAATTTTATTTTATGATACAAGCACTATGTAGAGTAATATTTCCTAACAACTCAATGGGCTCCCCCTTCAGTTCTGCTGCCCAGGCAACAGTTCGCTGTAAGAGGCCTGCCTGGATATTATACACCTTTGAGTGAGTTAGATATGGTCATACATTGCAAGGAATTCAGAACACCAGGAAAAAGGCAGTTCAGCATCCCAAGAGAGCCAGCACATTCAGAAAGATTAAACACAGCAATGACAGACAGCTCCAATGAGTATTTTTAAATGGCACCTTGCCATGTGAATGTTGAAGTGCAGATTTTATTAACTAACTTTTAGTTAATTTCCTGTCCAGTGGGATTCAACAATCAAGAGACTTCTCTTTTCATGTGAGTCAAAATACTGCAGTGGAAAACCCTAGGTAAGCATATTCCCACTGTGTCTTTTAACTGTGTCAAACAGATTGAGGGGAAAAAAATAGAAAAAAAAAAAAGAAATAAATAAAGCAGACTCTTGAAGTTGTGTCAGCCTTTGACGTTGTTCCTGAATCCTCTTTAAATACTGTGGCTGAAATCCTCACCCTCATAGCAGCAAAAGAAAAGCTCTGCATGGACTCCTGGAGCCCAGACTTCGCTTACACTCAGTAATACTTCTACTTCACTACCCCATCCTTTCTCAGTCTGCCTCTGCCCTCCCTTTTAGCCCATGCATTAGCGTAATAATTTCAAATTAAAAACTAAAGACACTAAATCCACACAAATCTCAGAGCTAAAGATCTGTGTCCAAGCCTCATTGTTCATTGTTCTGCCTTGCTCCAATTCCCCTCAGCTCTTGTTTTTGTGGTTTCTAGCTCTCCATGTGAGAGATCATTTATGCCAAAAATGCCAATTATTAGGAACAGTACACCTGCCCTATTGGGAACAGGTGAAGAACTAGATAACTTGTAAGCAAGTGCCCAAATGCAGTGCAGGACTTAGGAGGCAGCTGAGCTCTACCTGGTCTGTGGGTAGAAGTTCAGTTTCAAAGGAAGAAATGCTGCAGTTGTCTCATTCTCAGCCCTGCAGTAAAGATCAGCTTTCATATAAAACAGCAGTTAAGGGGTCTTTCAGTTAAGCAGTCTCTCTTACTGGGCAAAGATAAACCTCCCATTTTTCTTACCAGAAGAACACAAGCAGTGGTTCAGCATTTGGAAGACTTTACAGTGGTTCAGTTCTGTGCTTGGGCTGATCCTTCCCTAATTCCTTATGGCAAGTAACAAGGAGCAATTGAAGACTGTTACTTGACTCCACATGATGTAACAGAGGAAACAAAAGGACCTTAGCTAGAGAGAAAGAGAACATTTCTAAGTGCTTTGTCAAGTCCAGACACCAATGAGAATCCGAGGAAATTTGGCTTCTGTTAACCCACTTCAGAATCAGAGTCAATCCTTTTCCCTAGTACATATGTATCTATCTACCTACCTAAGTATATATAGCATATATGTTATAGAAAAGATACATATACACAGTATACACATGTTAAACTATTCACATGCTCTTAAACAAAAATAAGACCCTACAATAATAAGCAGATCCAAGCATCAAACTTGTAAGTTTTTATTACCAAGAGTGAGGAAAAATATTTTTTAAGAAATGAAAGTCACAAAGGGTCACAGAGGGTGTGCCTGTCTCATTTTTGTTCCTCTTCAGTTACATACACTGCACAGCGTGTGGTGGTTATATGACAGTGAGATTCCTCAAGTCCCGTACACCACAATACTGAGTTTGAAGGACCACTGCTACAAACAGTATGGCTTCAATTCATCTTTGTTTTACTAATGCCTTGTGTCTATTTTTACAGCCTATTTGAACATTCCTTGCTCTACAATGGTGACATAGTCTTAATTTACAGCAGTCAGACTCCCAGGAACATTGCTCATAACCCATTAGAAACTAAAATATAACCTCCCCCCCACCCCAACCTCAAAAGGATGTTTGTCTGCAGAAGGGAAAACTTACGCAATGTCTTTGGCTGCTATCTTTGCTCTTGTCTCCTAACACATCTAAAGAGATGCTGTCCTCTCTGGCTATGTCTACGTTATTGTTTCAGTTCACACAGAAAATCTCTCAATCATTTTGACTTGTCAGACTTTGGGACACATCACACTGTTGGAGATTATGAATCGGATTCTTTTTTACCTTGCAATTTAATTAGAAGATGTGCCCCAAGACTGCACAATGGTTCTTCAACCATTAATGGACATGCAGCTCCCTGGTACCAAACTAGAGTTAGTCATAGAATCATAGAATCATAGAGTAATAGAAGAGTTAGGGTTGGAAAGGATCTTAAGATCATCTAGTTCCAACCCCCCTGCCATAAGCAGGGACACCTCACACCAAACTGTGCCACACAAGGCTTCGTCCAACCTGGCCTTGAACACCAACAGGGATGTAGTATTCACAGCCTCCCTGGGCAACCCATTCCAGCATCTCATCACCCTCACAGGAAAGAATTTCTTCCTTATATCCAATCTAAACCTCCCCTGTTTAAGTTTGAACCCATTACCCCTTGTCCTGTCACTACAGTCCCTAATGAAGAGTCCCTCCCCACCATCCCTAGAGGGCCCCTTCAGATACTGGAAGGCTGCTATGAGGTCTCCATGCAGCCTTCTCTTCTCCAGCCTGAACAGCCACAACTCTCTCAGCCTGTCTTCATATGGGAGATGGTCCAGTCCCCTGATTATTTTCGTGGCCCTCCTCTGTACTTGTTCCAACAGCTCCATGTCCTTTTGATGTTGAGGACACCAGA
>NDXB01012879.1:3776-34874 GCA_002631895.1 Agapornis roseicollis | reverse complement strand
TGAACGTGCTGCCTGGCTGGGTTCAAACTACAACAACTGGGTTTACCTGTTCTAGGTGCTCAGCATGCATGGGTGCTCCTGTAGTAAATGGTGAATATAACTGGTCTCTACAGTAGCAATGCCATGACTGGCCACATACATGTTCTTCAGGGAAGCTAAACTGGAAATCTTAAGCTTACTTAAGAAGCTCAGAGCTATTTTTTGTACTCCATGAAGAAGCTGCCTGTTTCAAGGCAGGTGAAACAGGGGGTACTGAAACAGGCCAGCATTGTCATCAGAACATCAAGTTGGATGCATTGCAGGATCCAAAACTCAGCTGTGACTGAACTGCTCAGGTATTCCCATCTCTGTATGACTGGTTCCCCTCAGCAAAATGAGACATGGATCTCTCCAGCAGTTGTCACTTGTTCACACATTAGGGCAAAGCATGAGATTTCTACTAATCCCTCTGCTTGGCTGAACAAAGCTATCCTGATGAATGGCAAATAAACAGAACATAACAAAGAAAAGATTTTGTAAAGCCATTACCACTAAGCTTGCATTTTTTAGAAACATAAAAATGAGAAAAGACACACTATTACTTCCAGCTAAATGACTGGCCTTTTTTTTATTCTAATAATCTATTCTAACTCCATGTAATCACAATATTGCATTGATTAGCTCACTGAAACATAATCTTATTAGTGGTTCACAAGGTTTCATTTAATCTAGTTGATTATGCCAATACATCTCTCGGTAGTTGGTTTTGTACTGTTTCAGTTCCTAATGAACTGTCTGTGCATTAAAATTCACCAAATAAACGTTACTATCTAGCTTACTCTGATCTCTTCTACTGTTCTGCAAACACTTATTTTTTCCCTTATTTGAAGTCTTCTGTGAACTTTCTATTGCTAACAAGCTACCAAAACCCTTATAGCATGTTTCCTGCGTGTCAGCACCTCTTCGCAGTCATAATTAAAACAAGCAAACAGCTTTTCTTCCTATGAATACTAACAGCTTTTTTCTGTGCTCTCACTCCATTGATAACCAGGTGAAGAGTGTTTGACCTGATTAGTAGCTCCACAGCTCTATTTGGAGAAGGAAATTAGAGCTGCAAGATGGGCTTTGCAGTGGTTTTGCTTTCTCTTAGTGCTGGATTAGTTCTTATATTAATCCCTATTAAGACAAGTAATTGTTTATAGAGAGCAGCTTTAATAGCAATGCTAAGGTTCTCGCTTTGCCTTTTCCTGTGTATTGAAAGTCACTCAGCTGTGAAAGATAACACTTCCATCTGGAGACCTGTGCCAAGGAAAAAGGAAGGTCACCCTTGTAAATGGACAACAAAAGCGCTTTGCTGGTTTAGTAGAAGAGTTAAAAGCCATGACAATGGAGCTACTGCTGGTCAGGAAAAGGAAACATGGAACAAAGGAACAATTTTAGCCCGGTTGCAAGCAGGTTACAACCTCACTGAAGCCCCTGTAATTACACCAGGGCTGAATTGAGCCATTCTGTCTTCAGAGGAACAACCTGTATCTAGGAAGAATAAAAACTGTAAGTATGTGATACAGCCTTTTGAAAGTGCATTAGCTGAACAGTGACATCTTTAGCTATCCCACTCCCCAGCACCTATTAGCACAAAAAGCTGGGGAAGTGCAATTTGGTCATCTTTCTGCTGGCCCCCATGCTACTTGTCTGGTTTACTTTCCTATATTGGAGGGAAAAATGCTTGTCTCTACCCTGTCCCTAAGAGGCTCAGCTTTGTAGATCTCTGTGAGGGAGGAATTAGTGTTGCAAATCTAGAGCTATACAATGGAAATCAGGGATGCTGCTATATGTTTTCCAGATGCTTACTGCCTGGGTGTTTGAGACTGCTTTTGTTGTGGCAGTTTCTGGAGCTGTTCTAGATGCATCTGCTGGGATGACAAGTTAAAAATGTTAAATGGCAGTTTGCAGTCAATGAAAAGGGAGGAAGAGGAAGGACCTAAGGGAATGGGATGGTGTTCAACTTCAAGGTCGAACTCCAGCTGTGAGTGTGATGGCCTAAGATGCTCAGTGCTTCCTCACATCTCAAAGGAATCTTTCTCATGAAACACTGCCAGAGTGATGCTTGGTGTGTGCTCTGGTCCTCTGCTAAGATGAGGTATTTCCTAGCAGTGCTTAAACTGCCCAGCTGTTGTGTGTCAACATGTTCCTGCATTTGGCACCACCAAGGTGACTTGAGCTCCTGTGCATGGTGGTTGTGTGGTATTAAAATGCATTTCAAGTGCTCAGATTTTTTTCCATCTATCAAGTTGAGCTTGACCATGAAGCCAACAGTCCTTGTTGCTGAAATGGTATAAAGCTGGAAGTGGAACCAAAGGTCATAAAACTGCTTGAGTGTTTGTAATGGTCTTGCAGTTAAACAGGAGCCTTATACTAAAGGGTGAATAACAGTCTCATATGATCTATGTGAGCTAGCTCAGGCTGTTCTTACTTCTGGTTTATAGCCATGATGGTGATGAGAATGAGCAGCCAAACCTGGCTGTCCTGTGTGAGCCACTTCTGTTTGTCTAACCTGGAGCTGCAGGACAAAGTCACACCGTGACCCGGAAGCCTTTTTAAAATGGCAAACATTCGAGAATGCTTTTTGAGGTAACCAGGGTGTGTGTTGCAAAGCTGATACTGGTGTTTATAGTATATGTGAGAGAGAGATGCAGTTATGAGTATTTAGTCTGCAACAATTGGAGGAATATATGGCAAAAAATGATATCTATTTTTCCTCAGCTGCTTTATATGAAATGTANTAGTATATGTGAGAGAGAGATGCAGTTATGAGTATTTAGTCTGCAACAATTGGAGGAATATATGGCAAAAAATGATATCTATTTTTCCTCAGCTGCTTTATATGAAATGTATTTGAGATGCTATAATCACACTTCTTTAGCAGCTCTACATATTATTTTTTTTTTCTTTTTTTTTGCTTTTGGCTCTGTACAGATACACATTGAAAGTACAATGAAAATACGATCTCTTTTCCCCATGAGTGAGGAGACCGTTAGATCAAAAGCAATAGAATGATATTAGCTATAAGCTGCCTCTGAGGTCATGAGTTAACAGTAACCTCACTGACCCAGAGATTGGCCCTACCTTAGAGAGGGCTTTGGATGTGTGCACACAGCATAGAGGTTGCAAGAAGGTAGCTGTGCTATTTACAGAGAAATAGCAAATGGTGCAGTGATAACAGTAATAATCTGCCTGCAAAACCAATTACAGAGTAGCTGAGGCTGGAAGGGGCACCTGGAGGGCATCTGGTCTAACCTTCCGCTGCTCAAGCAAGTCCACCTAGAGCAGGCGGCCTGCTTAGACATCTTTTGAGTATCTTCAGTGACGGACACTCCACAACCTCTTTAGACAATCGATACCAGCACTTGGTCACTGTCACACTAAAAAAAGCTATCAAACTTTGCTTCTGCATACTGGGTCAGAGACTTCACTGGGACTGCCCTTGCAGTTGGTATAGTCTGCAGTGCACTCTTCTGTCCTGTGATGAGAACTAGCTTTACTCTCTCATGTAGTTCAGAGTCCTTTCAAGATCCTGAATCTGCCATTCCCCTCTGCCTTATGGATCACCTCTTGCTGACACGAGGTATGGATGTTTTCAGAGTGGAAGAAAACTTGAACGTTTTTTCTTTTCTTCCTTCATGTTTTTGAAAAAGCCCTGAAAATCATGACCCAAACTGTGTGTGGCACACTGGTGCCAGCTGGGGATCAGCTTACCTGCCATTCAGCTTCATGCTAACTCCCAAGAGTGCCACCAGCAAGTCAAAAGGTTATTCGTTCATGACTGTATTGCAGCTTCATATTCTCTTTCCAAGCACGCTCCTCAGGAGATGAGAGTATATGCAGGAATATGCCTCTGGTTTGATTTATTGCTTTATGGCAGCTCCACCACTGAAGTGCTGTGCATGTGCACAGTGCATCCAGGGGAGGGGAGGTGTTCTCAGTATATGCCTCCTTTTGCCATGGCTTTCCACTGTACACACAGTGCATCTCCAGACAAACAATTTCACAAAGGGACTAGAGAAAGTCTGCTTGTCACAAGCACACTCCAGTTAAATGGCTGCTTTTTATTCATGGCTCCTTCCACCCTGTTAAACTTCAGAAACAGCCTGATTATGTTTTTTCTAAGTATTCGACTTGTGTTCATTAATCTTTTCTACATGCACCCCCACATTACATCATAGACACTTGAAGTAAGATTTCTTAAAGGCTTTTAAACACCTTATGCACCATGATTTCTATCAGCTATGACAAGGGTGATTTCTGTAAATTCTTGTTTTCACTAATCAACTTAAGGAAAGCTGATAGCTTAGAACAATGTTACACAAAGCATCTGAGTAGAAGTGAGGCAGAGAATGGAAAGCCTGATTGGCTGCAGGTTTTCATACTTGCAAAATAAGTTCACTAAACAGAAAAGTAACTGAAACAGAGTCAATTTAAACAGTCTGTGTTCCACTATACAATTGGGAATTGCTAAATAAAACACCTAGTCCACGTTTTGTAAGAATTTAGTTCTCTTATGAAAAAATTGCCTGTTACAGTATCATCCAAATCCTTTCCATTGTATTGTCCTCTGAGACAATGCTTTGCCAAATCCGTGGAATCTAAGTTCAGCTTCCAATAAGACCCTTTTTTTAAAGGGAAATCAAGTTCTCTGATCACTGCTCACCCAGCCCTGCATGAACTGTTGTTCAGGCTAAGCTTGTCCATGTTGCTGGCACAGACTAAAAGCTCTCCTTGCCTTGTATGAATGTATATATAGTTTAAGTTTGTATGTATTCTCACCCTCAAGAAAGTGAGTCTATGTGAACCTCATAAGGCTCAGCAAGGCCAAGTGCAGCATCCTGTTCCTGCATCAAGACAAGCTGTGGGATAAAGGGATTGAGAACAGCCCTGCCAAGAAAGACTTCAGGGTACTGGTGAATGAAAAGCTGGACATGAACAAGCAACATGTGCATGCAGCCCAAAAGCCAACTGTGCTGGGCTGCATCCAAAGGAGCACGTGATCCTGCCCCTCTACTCCACTCTTGTGAAACCCCACCTAGAGTAGGGCATGCAGCTCTGGTTTCCTCAGCACAGGAAAGACATAGACCTGTTGGGGTTGGTCCAGAGGAGGGCCACAAAGGTGATCAGAGGACTGGAACACCTCATCTATGAGGGAAGGCTGAGAGAGTTGGGCTTGGTCAGCCTGGAGAAAAGGAAGGTTTGGGGAAACCTTATTGCAGCCTTTCAATACTTAAAGGGGGCTTACAAGAAGGATGGGGACAGGTTTTTCAATAAGGTCTGATGCGACATGACAAGGGGTAATGGTTTTAAACTAACAGAGGGGAGATTCAGACTAGATATAAGGAAGAAAATTTTTACGATGAGGGTAATAAAACATTGGAACAGGCTGCCTAGAGAAGCTGTGGCTTCCCCATCCCTGGAAACTTTCAAGGTCAGGTTGGATGGAACCCTGAGCAACTTGATCTTGTTAAAGATTCCCCTGCTCACTGCAGGGAGGTTGGATTAGGTGACCTTTGTAGGTCCCTTCCAACCAAAACAATTCTGTGATTCTAAATGTTCCACAGATATGTGGCTGAAAGAGGAACTATAGATCTTCTCTTGAGTATGCCTGTCAAGAAGATGTATTTCCTCAGTTACAGAAACAAGAAGGATCATACGGACAAGCTGGTGCAATGTTCTTTTGCCAGCCAGGAGAAGTTTTCCTGTGCTGATATTAGTTAATACTTGATGTTATGCTGGAAATCTGCTCCATGACAGGAAATTAGCATCACCAAAACATAATATTTAGTACCGTGGGGTATTGAAAATCCTGTTACCAGGAGGGGAAATAAATAAATAAATAAATATTATTTGTGAAGTAAAGTGAGAGCTTCATGAGGAGAGAGTTTCCTGGGGACCAGCCAAGAGCATGTAATACTCTATCAGGGACTGAGAGTTACCATTAACATCCTGCCCCATGATCTGGTAACAAAACTGATCGTTTTCACCTACTTGTGATAATTTTAGATTATTTTCTGACTTTTGAGATACCTGCATAACCGACAACAGAACTCTGTATTCAAAGTGACCTTTAATTTCTTTAGGACAATTATTGCTAACACTTAGTATGGGGATCCATACTGAAAGTTAGTTTCTGTGTAAAGATCACTATTTGATCTGTCTACAAATATACCCACATGCTGAAGCTGTTTAAAAGCAGGACTGTGGAAAGTCTCAGGCTGTGGCTATGAGACATGACTCGCTTTTGCCAGGGCAGTGTTTGTGAGGTTTCTGGCAGAGCATGAGGTTGTGAACCAGCAGAAATGTTTTGGGTGGCATTTATAGACCCATTCAATGCAATAGGAATTTTCTGATCTAAGCAAAAGCAAGGATGGGTCTGCATTATGAGAGAAGCTTCTCCCAGCAGTGTGGATAAAGCATGGCTCAGGAGTAGCTGCTATGAGAAAGCATGCCATGGCTTCATTCTCTTAAATAATTTCAGAAATGCTATGGTGGACAGCAAAGAAGGAGATTCTTGTTAATAAAGGCCTCTCAGAAGAAACAAATCTGTCCTGAAAGAAGTAATCCTGAAAGACAGTTTGATGGCTTTTATGTCACTTGTACTGCAGAGATTTCAGGAGAGAAATCTCTGCCCTTTCTATGATCTTGGCTGCTAATGGGAGTGTTCATTCAAATGGCAACAGCCTGTCAGAGCTTTGAAATGGTTCAGTGATGCTTAGCAGCTGAGGCAGGGAAGCAAACTGTGTGCAGTTACTTGAATCCCCTTTATTACTTCTTGTAACTGCTGTGAGAAAGAAGAGAGGAAGAGTTTAATAATGGTAACAGTTTGTCACCCTTTAGCAATACTGTTTATAAACAGCTTAAAACATAGTTTCCAATTTCAGCTATGTTCATTTTTCCTGGCCTGATTCACAGGGTTACAAGCTTGCTGTAAGGCCAGCAGTACCCAACAGGAGTAAACCAGGTGTAATGGATGCCTGTATTAAACCGGTACTAGCCGGACTGAAGCTCCTGAGAAACTCAAAGCCAAAATGACTGAAATGCTACAAGTTAACAGTTACTGTTTCAAATTTGATTTGTTTTTTTGTTATTTGTGTTGTTTTTTGGTTTGGTTTGGTTTGTTTTTTATCAGAGCAGTGGATGTTTTCCTGTGGGATTTTTTGGAGGGTTTTTTAATGTTCTTAGGTCATGGTTTCCAGCAAAAAAAAAAAGCCAGGCACATGGTTTATAGCTATGTGCGTGCTTTACTGGTGAGGTAAAATGAGTACCTAATACAGAGTCACATTCTTGTAATAATTGTGTAAAATTACATGGACTGGGAAGCATAACAGCAATTTCCTGAAAATCTGACACAGTGATGGGCTGTCAGACTATGACCTTCTCCTGTCTTTCCCATTATGTGATTGTGTGATTTGAAAAATATGCAGCTGTAATAGTGCACATGCTGCTGTTATGGACTACGCGTTAGTTGTAGTTCAAATAAGCAGATGCTTTACACAGAAAGAGCTTTCTACAGCTCTTTAAGATGACTTTCTAGAGACAGTGTCTTGAGGAAACACTCCTGAGGCAGCAGTGTCTCATAATGAAGTCCTAGCTTACTGGTTTTCACTCTCCTAGGTCCCTACATGGTATATTTTAGTATATTTTGTGTTTAAGGAATTGTCAGGAAGCCAATAGACAATTTAATCTAAATGCACCCCAAGAAATGCTGCAACCCTGACTTATGCTTCATCTCAGAGCCACTTGACCAAGCTTCTCTGTTTGGCAAGCTGTCACAAGTGTCTAGGTTCTCTGTGTAATTCGAGGCTATGGTTGATGTGGTGCCACTGGGGAGAGGAACTTGCATGACCCAGAGCTGATTTTGCTCACTGACAGAAGCTGTGAGCTCATATCTCACACCTCAGTGCTAGAGGCTTTAAAAGTTGAATTATGTGTTCAAATAATATCAGAGTTGCTTATCATTAAACTGCCTTGTGCTATGACTCTGTCAGAAAGCAAGAAGAAAATTACGCATGCACAAAAGTCAGAAGACCCTTACCATGTACAAGGTTGGTATGACATGGTGCCAATGAGTTGGCAAGAGTGCAGTTGCTCCATTGCTGGCAGTGTTCAAGGCCAGGTTGGACAGAGAGTTGGGAGACATGGTCTAGTCTTGAGGCATTCCTGGCCATGGCCGGGGAGGTTGAACTAGGTGAACTTAAGGTCTTCTCCAACCCAAACCATCCTATGATTTTACTTAGGTTTAGCATTAAACCCAGACTCAGTACTAGATGATAGACTTTGGATATTTTTTTAATCTCCATGTTTAATTCCCAAATCCCAGATCAGGAGAAGGTGTTGTGAGTACACCAGCAAGATACAGCTGAAGTCCTGTGGAAGTTTGCCACCCAGGCAGAGAATGCCTCATGGGAAAGTAAAGTGCAGCAAGTCCTAGTTTCTTACCTTCACCATAGTCTCACTGACTGGACTGTAGTAAGTTGACAAGCGTGTCTCTGGCTGTAGCCATTTACAGAGCTCCCTGATAATGAAACTGTGACAGACATGTAAATGCAGCAGTGGAAAAGTGGATCTAACATGTGAGCAAGGCCCAGTGTAACCTTGAAAGCTGCTGACATAGGCAATTAATGACCATAATGCCATGTGTTTAGGACATTCCAGCATCCTGTGTCAGTGAAAAACCTTACATGTTGTTAAACTCCTCTTCCGATGAGCCTTCTATCTTCAAAGTAGCCTCCTGGTGTGTCCACAACATTCCAGATCCACAATGGGTGTGGACCGCTCCAGGTCCACAATTGCACCAGATTAGAGCTGGATAAAAGAAAAGACAAAGGAGCCGTGTGGGATTTTGACCTGTAGGGAAAGAAGCCTATGGGAACCTCTGGAGTGTAATGAGGACTTGGTGCTTGCTACTTGTTCATTTAGGGGTTTGCAACATTTTTTGTAACCAACCTTGGACAAGCAGAGGAGGGGTAGATCACCACAACTGCCTATGAATTTTTAATTGTCTCTCAAAGTGGGAATGGTAGAGTTACAGAACTGGGACTGGGAACAGGATTTATCTCACAGAGCTTACAGGGGAGCAAAAAGAAAGGAGAGGAAAGGAGATATTTAGCAGTAAATAAAATCTCTGGAGGAGGCTGATGAACTTGGAGAGCCACTGGCTCAGGATTAAGGCTATGAAATAGAGCTAAAGAAAACAAAATCCCACCAACCACACATTATTTTCCTTTATAAAAAGAAATACCATTTGGTCCATAGATGGATCTCAATGGGAAATAGGAATGCAAATCTCTCTTAAAACGGCTTGTAAGAATGAACAGAATAGTTTGCTATTTTATACCAACCTGATGTCTGTAAATACTGGTGCTTATTTCTTTGAATTCCTGTTTGCTCTGTTCTGGCGTTATTATCTCTCCATTATTGCAGACAAATGTGGAGTCAGCCATCTGGAAAAAGAAAGTATATACTAAATTATGTTTCTTTCTCTGCTGTCATGTGATTATTAACTCAGATAAATGAATTTAAGCTATTATTGGGTCCATTAGTAACCTGCTACAGAATGACAGTAAATTACTCTCTACCTTTTTAAAAATGTTTTGTGATGTAAGTAGTGAGCACATCAAACAGTAATTCACCCTTCTGAGTGATAATACAAGTCATTACAGCACCTGTTCTCGCACTTTTATCTGTGAGTCAGAATTGCAGCTTGCCACAGCTTTTCACAATGATCTACAGGGAGAGGTGTTTGGGGAAAAATGCCTGTTAGTGATTACAAAATGGGTCATATATTGTCTGTCAGCTCTTCAGAACTGGTATGAATTTCTTTCACTGTCTGCCAAATTTATTTTACTGCTGACCACACACGGATATTAATTACTGTTCGATGCATGTTGTTGCTCAGGTAAAGCATAGCCTTCAGTGAGATTCCACAGAGACAGCTTTGAAAAGTAATATTCCATGGTTTAGTGAATAATTCTGATAGACAAAATAGAAAGGATTATATCTCATTCAGTTTTAGAAGCAGGAACTGCGCACAGCTTGTAGAACTAAGAGAATAATACTGTAGTCATCAGATAGAAACATGTAACAAACATGCTGACTGAGAACGAGCTTGAATCTGAGACACTCAAATCTTAGTTTAGATGCGTATTTGGAATGCCTTTTATTTGCATTGTAGAGCAGATCTTTAGTCCATTTTCCAGGAACTTCAGATAGGTTATTGTTTAGTGACATCCATGTGTGTCTAGATTTCCTTGGGGGCAAACAGCCACTTTTAAAAGTGAGTGCCTTTGCCTACAGTGTAGAGGTTTCTTTCTCTATTTTGCTCCTGTACTTTCTTTTGAAATATATGTTTTTCCATACAAATTTGCATTTTAGATGTACGTATACGTATATAGTCTATATATATGATTATATATATACACACTTCTTTACAATATGTATGCATGTTTTTGAAGTATAAATATATATATACATATATCTTGTGTATACACACCACCCAGGTGTAATGCTACAGTGACCTGGAAATTGTACAAAATGGCCTATGGTTATATTTTTAGCAAAGCTATAAACTTTGAAAAGAAAGTACAAATTGTAACCCTAAGACATCCTATTCCCATACCATCTTCTGACTTCTTCTATATTTTAAAGGGCTACAGGGCTCTGCACAATAAATTTTACATAGGTTTTGACATGAACTTTTCTTTCAGGAGTCACCAACCTTGTAGTGCTTTGTTTATTAGAGGTCAAAGGAAGGGAACATGCTATGAGAGATTTTGATTTCAGCCCTACCCACATTGTCTCCACAGATCTTGCATAGAAAATACCTTCATCATGTAAGTTAGTACTATAATATAATCGGTCAAAATGAGATTACTAGTAAACTGGTAGAGAATGTTTAGTGCATATAAAACCATACGTATATTTACATCCCCCAGCACAAATGCAAAGGAAAAACAAACCAGGAATGAAGTCATTCCCTACAACTAAGTTATCACATACTGTGCCCCTGATATCTAAGTAAAGAACTACTCTAAAAGGGCCACCAGCCACCCTCTGCACCCCAAGTCTTTCCTTCAGGCTGTCCTCTCTGTTGAAAGAGGATGCAGTTTATGCATGCTTGCATGGGTGCTATCCCTACTTGCAGTTTGCACTCCTATCTGGTGTGTGTCTCTGGCTCCCACAGCTCAGATTTCCTCCAGGTGCCCTGGAGGGGTTGGACCATCCAACTGAGCTCGCATCCCAATTTTGAGCTTAGACTCCCAAGTCCTAGAAATTGGATATTATTTATTGGTGTAATCATTACAGCCTGCTCCAAACATAACTAAAATTAGTGGTAAGAGTCATACCAATGTAGAGGCTTTGGATAAGCTTAACATTTAAAGGCTGAAGTCACAATAGCCTTCAAATTGATGGGCTTGCTAGTGAGCACATTTTCTAGGGTACTTCTTTTCTCTCCTATATATAAACACTGGGATGAACATACCAATTTATTTTGGCTGCTGGCAAAAGGTTGATAGCTATTCCCTTTCATTTAATGGAAAGAAAACATGAAGAAGTACTATGATTTAGCCCTTCCATGTCTGTACTAGATTAATTATAGCCAAAACTATCAAATCCTTGAGTTCACAGGCAGCATTCACTTCAAGGAGAAACCATTTATTTTTCTTGTTGCTTTTTGTACACAGTTGTGCTAATCAGTATTTTTAACAAATCTTTTTAAATACCAGCAACATTTAATTATGAGAAAACCAGGTGAAGCTGTGCCAGTCCAGTACAAGATGAAAACTCCACTTTTCAAAGGGGAATTAGTGAAAATACAAATAGTTCTACCTCATATAGTCCTTCAGCTGCTGAAACTTCAGGATTTTTTGCAACTTCTGAAGACGATGAATAGCATTGATTTACATTTTTTAATTGGCTGGGGAGAGCAAGAATGACTTTATTCCCATTGGGTTGGGATGAGAAGGACATACTCCACGATTGGATTCCTTATTGATGCAGAATTACTAAGAAACACACTACATACCTGGCACCGTAAGCTTCTGTCACTATGTAACTCGTTTATCTTGCCTAATGCCCAAATAAGTGACGAACATGGCCAGTCTTTCTGTCCAATGACTGTATAACTACCAGATACAAAATGCAACACCAACAGAAATCAAGAAATTAAGACACCTGATATAAGGGAAATGCACAGACTGAAAGTGCCTCAAGAGGGAAAGGAGAGGAAGTTGAGCTTCTGCCAGCCCAGGCTATTAAGTCACTAGCTGAAAGAACAAGGTGTTGCAGGAGGATCGTTACACTGCCTGAATATAAAACTTGTCTTACAGAATACATGCCAGCTTGTATGCTAAAGACTAAGGAGATGGAAATCAAGCATCTAGTTGCGAACCCGGCGCACCTCACTGCTCAGCACTTCAGTCTGTCTTTACTGCACTGGGATTTCGCTGGTGAAAACTCTGATTGGCAGAATCTTTACATACCTCCAGAAGGCATGTGGCAAACAAGGAGGAGAATGAACTCTCCAACTTCACACTGGCCCTTTAGGCAGCATTAAAATTTCTAAACACTTTTACAGATATAGTCCTTTATTAAATGGTATTAGTGTATTATAAATTGCTTTTATTCATGCTTGAATAATAGACATTATAATTGAAATTGTAATATAGTCCTTAATACTAAATGCTGTCTGCCACTCTGTGCATAATAATAAGAAGGTCTTCAAATTGGTACCTCACCTCTACCTACCTTAAGAGGATATAAAAAAATTCTTTAGGTGTTTTTAAAACAAGGTTTCCCTTTTCCAGCAAGTAAATACCTGTGTTTTTCTAATTAATTGAAGACGAACTCTACTCCATTTTAAAAGAATATCAAAGAAAAAGCTCACAATCAATAATTCTACCCTGGGTGGAAAATAGAGGCAGGGATGAGTACGACATTCTGTCGGGAGAACATATGCTTGTGTATGTGAATTCTCCATTTCTGCAATTCTTACCATTTCCTACTTCTCAAATAGCTATAGGCTGAATCTGAATATGTAGAGAAAGAGAAGATCATAGTGCAGGATATGTTATTATCTGAATGTGAGTCCTAAGTTTGCTGTGCTAGTAAAGAATAGGAATGTTTTTTCTGCATCAGGTCTTGCAAGACTCCTGCAACCCGCATTGATGCAGAGAATCCAGCTGGATTGCTATAAATTAGTTAGGTTTTTTTTAACCTGTGTTTTGGTTTCAGAGTAAAAAAAATCAACTAGAGTACATCTTTATTTCCATAGAACATATCCACAGAGCTGATGCCCAGGCAATCACCTTCCTTTTCCAGCATCGGCTGGCTACCAGGAATGGTGATGATTCATTTACCTGCTGAGCACAAAGACAGGCTGTACAGAAACTGAGGTGTGGATCTGATGAATGGAGTAATTGCTGTCCATGCCAGGGTGACACACTTCCTCTTCACTTCATGTTTTACCCTTGTTGTCATTCTTGCTGATCTTTCCCAGTGCAGCATGAATTCAGGATTATATTCATGAAATGTGAGGAGAATGGCTGAGTTAAATCTGCCCCAGTTCTTTGCACCAGCCACTCTTCTTTCAGTGGGCTATTCATAATCAGTGCAAGCACAGAAAACAGGCTGACAGCTGTGACGTACCTTTTGAGTCAAGCATGCATAGATATTGCTATCTTTCCACTCTATTTCCTTCCTGCCCAAGAAAACAAAAGAAAATATTTTCCTATGTGTTCATCTGCTTGAGAGCATTTTGTTTTCTGCACTTCTCATGGGATATTTCAAAACCTTTTCCCTCCAGTTAATGGACCTAAGAACTGCTGAACACTGGGTGCTCTGCAGCAAAGCTCGTGTACAAATCTGTCTAAGCATGCATTTAAGTGTTTTGCAGGATCAGGAGTGGAGTTAGCAGCATTTTGTTGTACAAAGGATGACAAAGTCCCCAGTCCAGTAAAAGAACATTGAAAATTCAGACATAGGACATTAACTTGAGAGAAGTCAGAGTAACAAGATTTTAGTCAGATGACTGTATAACATACTAAGATACAGAGGGTTGATCTGTGTTTCCGAAGCAGCACTAGGTGTTTTCACAGATAACAGGAGGGTTTTTCCTGAGAGCCAATGGCAAAGAACTTTGCTTGAGTTTTGTACCTCTTTCTATAGCATTGCAGGTGTTCATAGCAGAGTGCAGTATTGAAGTATCAACTGTCTCGGATGAAATAGCAGTTACATAGTGATCTTTTTAATAGGTACAGGTTCCCTAAATGGGTGAGGACCCATTGAGACTACAAGAGAAGCATGAGCTTTCCATTCTTCTTCATAGAATCATAGAATAGTTAGGATTGCAAAAGGACCTTAAGATCATCTAGTTCCAACCCCCCTGCCATAAGCAGGGACACCTCACACTAAACCATGCCACCCAAGGCTTCGTCTAACCTGGCCTTGGACACTGCCAGAGATGGAGCACTCACAGCTTCCTTGGGCAACCCATTCCAGTGCCTCACCACCCTAACAGTAAAGAATTTCTTCCTTATATCCAATCTAAACCTCTCCTGTTTAAGTTTGAACCCGTTACTCCTTATCCTGACAGCCACACCAGAGCTCCTAGAAACCCTATCCTATTTCTCCTTTTCTCTTTCTCTTGCTTTTAAACCTGCTTGATGCTATCAATAAATAATCCTAACATGGGCATGTCAGAATAGCTGTCATTGGCAGTTTTGGGATTTTACGTATTCTTTCAATAGATCTTTTACTAACTGTTGTTAGAACAGGGGTTGAAATAGGAATAAATAATAAGCTTTTTACAACTACAGAAATTTCCTTGCACCCCACTGGAGGGTCTATAAATTCTTGTTAAACTCATTTCAAGTTATCAGGATCAAAAGTGATTCAGGAATACAAAAAAGCTACTTACCTTATACCCCTGGAATTCATTTTCTTGCTCCAAACCCTGGTTAGGAGCCAAGGCTGTCATTTCAGGGCACTAGAATGACCAAATATATGGTGAAAATAATTAATTCTGAGGTTTGTGACCTGAAGGGAATTGCGTAGTACATATACTCACATTTAACATTCAGTTTCAGATTTATTTCTTCAACATGTTAATGCATACAAAATAAGACTGACTTCTAATGCTGTAAGTCAAAATAAGACAATCTAATAAATTATTCCAACACACATCCATTTGGGCTCTAGGTGCCATCCTAAGTAAGAATAATGATGTAGTAATAATAGCACTGAACTAAAAGGCAATCTAAAAAACATTGCCATTTCACAAGCTTATGAGAATATACTACTTGTATGAAAATTAAAGTCATAAAAATTTTTCTACCATAGGATCTAGGAACAGCACATCATCAAAAATATAGCAAATTAAAATAATCTATTTGTCCAGCAGTGCCAGAATAAATGGAACAGATTATATTAGATGTCTATAGTATTTGGAGTAGCATGCTTTATCCACTAGTAGTGAAAGCACAGGATTTATAATTAAATCAGTATGCATCTTTGTCATTCTCTCAGAACCTGTCTGTTAACCTAAATTACTAGCCACAACAAGTAAAAGACAAAAGTCTGCATGGATCAACCATTTGCTTTGCAGTGTAGAAAGCCAACAACAATAGTTTTCCATGTTTCTGGTCATAACAATAGAATCATGGGAAACAGCAGGAGAGGTGACAACTTTTGTACCTCACAGATATAGTATTTAAGTATTGGCACAATACACTTTGGCTGCACATTGTCTCTTTTCCTGCAGGTTCACAGGTGTGTCCTTTCCAGATCCTGTGCACACCCTGTTGTTACCCTCACACGCAGCTGACGACTGAAATTATTCCTCCAACCTGGTTTCTTGGTATCCTTGTTGTATTGTGTGTTGAGCAATTCAGTGGCAGAACTTGTGTCCAGATTTTACTGGAGCACAGCCATAGCTCAGGTTTCAGAAGCCTGAATACATGTGAAAAATCACTGTCCAGCTTGAGAAATGGAAAGCATAAAGATGCTGATATTCTGTCAAATATCCTTTTGGGGTTTTCCTAAATAAAGATATTTAAATGGGAGCTGATATCACTTTCTGAGACTGCTAAGATCTTGCTCACTCCAGGATACCCTTTATAGCTTAATGTACTCTAATATACAAATACTAATGTAAAAATACTAATATACTAATATGTCTCCAATATACCTGCACAATTAAAACCATGTTTCATGTAGTTTGAAAAGGTCACATTTTCTGGAGATTCTTGCATCATTTGTAAAAGAGACTCCAGAAGCTTTTAAAAAGGTCTTCTATCAAATGTATTCTCAGCTCTACGTTTATCTAATGTGATCCAGCTGTCCTGTGACTAAGAAAACTTCAAAATGCCTTACAGGAACAGTTCTGCATCCCTAAATTTCAAGTTTCAGTACACCCATTTGAAAAATGTGTTACCAGAGTGCCTTTGAGCCGTTTCAGAGGCATACTTTATGATTAAGTTTTGCAAAGGTGCTAGCAGCAGCAGCTCTATGGGCTGAGCACTCAGAGGCACTATCAACAGAATGTGTAAGCACCAGGAAGCAAAGCCTTTCTTTCCTGTCTAGTCTTTCCCAGTGCTCTTCTATTTTTTTTAATGCATCATCACAAGTTCATCATCACCTCTTCTCTTCCCTCTGAGAGTGATTACGAGTGGATATTCGTTACTAGGAACTGGAAGTGAAGTATCTCTCATTTAAGAATGTTTACCTCAGAGATAAGAGAAAATGCAGTGTGAAATGCTGGGGGAACCCTTAGACAGCAGGAAAGCATAGAATCACAGAATGGTTTGGTTGGAAAGGACCTTAAGATCATGAGTTCCAACCACCTGGCATGGGCAGGGACACCTCACTCCAGACGATGTCGCCCAAGGCTCTGTCTAACCTGGCCTTGCACACCGCTGGCAATGGAAATCCGCACCATTTCTTAGAAGGCCCAATCCCAAACTGACTTGAGGAATGTATGTATCTACACACGTCAAGGAGAAAAGTACTGTTGTACAGCTTTATCCTCTCTTCCTGCATTGATCAGTCAACGTGCCCTGACTTGCACCTCAAGCTGATTGTGAGTGGGGGGGGAAAGTGGTTACAAAATTCTATTCAAAACCTCTTTTGCTTGTTTTTCAACTGCTCGTGCAATTCTGTAAATAGGCAAAAAGAAACCGGTGCAACTCTCTAAAATCTTGACTTAAATGTTTAAACACTGGTGTTCTGACCACATAGCATTCCTGGTCTGTGGTGAGAAACTGCCGCACAATATGGAAAAGCTCTGTTGTCTGAGAAGAAAAAAAAAATGCTTTAGGAAGAGCAAGAGAGAATTCCCTTAGACCTTAACTGATCAGTTAGCAACATTAGCTCAGCTTGGTCTGGTAACAGCAAAGTTAGGTAAGAAAACCTTACTGTGGAAAAATAAACCTGTCCTATCATATGTGCACACATTCCCATATTGAAAGGTCTGCTACTGTAGGTCAGCATTTTGGAAGTGCTAAATTTTCACTTAGGTCTTATCGACCAGCTTTCCAGGGAGGTCAACCACAAAGTTAATCAAATAGTTATTAGTGACCAGATGTATTAATAAAGCCTCCTCTGAGGGACAGAACAGAGATGCTGTTCCACTCAGTCTCAACTACACACTGGTGGGATGAGGTATATCAAAACTGTGAAGAGATGGTTCGGCCACAGAGCTGGTAGAGCCTGTGAAAACACCCTGGAAACACCTAACAAGCTCAATGTACTTAAAACCTTGTTGAGCAAGTATCCTGAAACTTTCATTCTTACTTCTCTTATTATTTCAACAGCAATAGCAGAACTGGCTTGTAATCCTGGTGGGTCAGCACTGCAGACCAATTGTAGTGTTCCCTGAAGGCTGAGCAGCTTCTCCCTTGCTGAGTGGGAGATAAAGGGAACACTGTTGCTATTGGAGACCTTAACACTGCGCCTGAAAAGGGTGCAACCATTGTTAGCTCTTCTCCACATGTTGGGAAACTGTGGCAGTGAGAGATGAAAAGCCATAATGTTCAACTGGGTTTCAGTGAAGGCTACAGTGACTGGTAGTGTTGTCAAGTGTGCAGGGTTTCCAGTGTACAGTGCTAGGGAGTGCGTCTGTGTTGGTAGAGAGCACTACTGCCCCTAGAGTCCCTTGCACTGCTGGGATTGTGAGGGATTGGGCTAAGAATGGTGCACAGTGAGCCAGGTTCATCTTGTTACCTGAGGACGAGGTGAAGAAGATGCCTTTGGAGATACTGTGTGTATGTTTTGACAATTAATGATAAGATCACCATCTACTGGTATGTGAACACAATTGTCACAGCTTAGATACCTGTATCCTGTACCATGACTTCCACATTATGTCTGTCTTTACACCTGTTTAGATCCTTCTGAGCTGGCACCCAGCAAAAGCTGGGCTCCTGTGCTGTGTTTCAGGACCTGACAGAGATCCCTGGTATCATCTTCTGTTTGCTAAAAGGTCAGACTTGGCTTGGCAGCTCACAAATCAAAGTGTGCATGGAGGAGCAATAATTAATGGGTTTGGGTTTTCCCTCTTGTTTAAAGACATGGCTGTCAGACAAGAATCACTGTACACAGCATGCAGAACAAAAGAGACAGCTTGGAAATCATTTGATAAAACTTTGAATGTCTGAGAGAGAAGCAGTGATCTTGAGGAGCTCACAGGTACCTGAAACCTGGCTGCAGCCCATCCTTTGTTTTAGGAAATTACACTGCAGCTAAAGTAGCCTCGACTGTAGCATTTAGATTTCTTTCTACAGATCTGGATGCAACGAAGCAGTGTAATTTTTATCACAGGAAAAAGCTGTCTGTGCAGTGTTCTGTGTTAGCTGTGTATTCCCTACCACAGACACAGAACTCCACTTGTAAGCCAACACGTTTACATTTCATTTCATGTAGATAAATACCTATAACCTCCTTACATTCTCTAAAGGAACCCAGGTCACCCTTCTTTCCCTGTTTTTGAGTGCTTAATCAGAATTGCTTGAATGGATTCCCAGGGGAAGGAAATTCCCAGTGTTTAAAGATGCTGCAAATTTCACCATCTAACACTTCGCAATTTTCGTGGGTTATCCCATTAGAGAATTGCTGGGGTGGAAGGACCACCAGTCCCCTTCCTTATGACAGCGCACAGGAGAAACATGAAGTGAAAGTAGCATTTGCTTACTGTGATTACATTTAGTTTGGACATAGAGGAGATGTGAAATTTTCATGTGGGATACATGGAAGTTGGACCAATTGTCTATGGCTCATGCATAGCTTTTACTTTACCTGCTTCTTTAACTGAATTTCCATGGAGAGATGTCAGAGACAGCAAGGCTTTTGACTCTGCCTGATAATGTGACATTATCAGTAGCTGGTTAGGGAAAGTACCACAAAACATAAAAACACTTTGGGAAACTGCATAGAGGAATACTTACCAGTGGGCTCATCACAGTGAAAGGCTGCACCAAGCAGCATTCTGAAGGGCTCTGTCTTTGGTATGGTTCTTGACTGTAGAATACCAGAAAATTTCTATACAATTTCTCTGCAATATTTTCTACAATATATTTCTATACAATATGTATCACATTTTCAAATAATACCAATCTGAAAAGATTTGCAAATGGGGTATAAAGGATATAATTAGCTGGTCAAAATTATCTTGACAATTTGGAGTAACAGCCTGCAAAAACACGATGCTGATCAACAAAAAATGATTATTCCTATCTAGGCAGAAGTTATCACTATAAGGGTAGCATTGGGTATAACTGGAACCTGGGGCCAGTTTTACATTGCAATACAAATGCAAGACACTGGCACAGGTACGGTTGGTCCTGACTTGAGGCTGGAGATGGGCTGGCTCTTTCAGGCCAGTTTTTTTCTGCTTCCATGCCAACTATTAGCAGCAAGAGAAAGGGGAAAGTAGCAGCACATATCTAAGAGAGAGGTCTGTGTGCTTTACCCCACCAAGGCAGCTAAGTGGGGCTATAGCTGACACAGACACATGATTTCAGCTCAGGGCTGAATTCCAGCTCAGTAACTCTCCTGAAGACTAAATTTCTGTCTAGGATACAGACACAGTATCCCCACAGACATTAGTGAAAGTGGCACAAGCACACCCAAGGTGAAAGCTTTAATACTTCCTACAATTTTTGTTACCCATGTTTATGTTAGAACAAAAAGAACAAATGGAATAAAAGCAATTTAATGGCTAAAATATAAGTGCTCCTATTCCTGTCTCTCTGTGACACCTGCTGCCAGCAGCAGTTACAGGAGCTGGACCTAGAATTTAAGGTTATATGAGTAATTTAGGTCATTTATGTACCAAAATTCCTCTTACTAAGATATATCCCTAGAGATTTTTCAAAGGCATAAATACTTGCAATTGATGAAAAAGAAAAAAAAATCAGGGTTATTCTTCCGCCCCCTTTATAAACACCCCTGTTGCCTGAAACAAACCAGGCTTTTGAGGGCAGACTGCAAGACCCCATTTTGGATTTTTTGAGGGTATTTGGCCTCCAGAATGCACATATCAGTAAGACAAGATTATTGGAAAAGTGACCTTGAAACCAGCCTGCTACTGATTTTCACTAGAAACAAAAAGTAAGAGCCATTTAGAAAAGAGCAGGCAAATGCAGAAGACGTGGTTATACAACACGAGAAGGGAAATGCTTGAGTTCAGATCTGTGGCTGGTATCAACCCACACTGGAAATAGTTTCTGTGGAATATGCCTCATAATTCACCACTGCATTGCAGATCCCCAGATTTGCTCTGGGCAGCAGTGATATTATGGAAACCATAACGTTGATTGTGGATAAATTAGATAGTTTTGCTTGCAATGAGGGAACATGGCAGGCTGACTTTTTTTCGCCTTCTCATCAGAGAGTGAGAACAGTGAGACAAGCAAAACCTGGTATTCCTGAGTGAGAGGTGAATATCCCTTGGCATCTGACCTGACCCTCACAAATGAAATATCTAAGCAGTTCAATTATGTTGTCCTAATAACTTGGTGGACTGGGTATACCCACCCTAATTAAAGCATGTGAACCTCCTTCCGCACAAAATTACTCAGGTATCCTGACAGATAAAAGTCCATGTACAGTCATACCCCCATGGAGACAAATTGCTTTTTCACCACTCTACTACACTTGTACATAGCGACACTTTGGCTTTCCAGGCCAGGAATGCTATGCCTTTTTCTCACAAATGGCAACATCATAGGAGAAAGAAAAATCTGCCTTTATAACATCCACATTTTGTTTGTCCTATGAGAACAGTGACCATCAAATACAATTCAGGCAGCAGTATTACAATAGAGGATACCTTGTAATCTGTCACCAGTTGTACACATCCCCTGCAAAGTCACCAGAACAGAATCTGTTATGCACAGATTTTCTCTTTTACAGTGACACCTGAAGCATTAGGAGGAAAGTGCCACTCACAAGAGCAGTGCTGTTCAGCAGTTTCACATTAGGACAAATGCTTATTAGCTTCGAGGGCAGGCTGTGAAGCAGCACAGCACATTGGCAGCCTTGGAAGACACTTTCCAGTGGGTGCAGGTCCACCACAAGCTTGTCTACCCGATTGATTAAGAGCAAGCACTGATTGTTTGGTGTTACTAAGCAAGCCAGGATTTCTCCTTTATGCTCTCTGCAGTAGGGTAAAATCACATTTCCTTTTGAAACAATGGTAGCTTCCAAGCTGCCTTTGATTTCACCCTTCAGATCTTTAATTATAATGACTACATATGATTCCTGCATCTTTAAATAAGATGGTGTTTGAAAAGTAGTTGAGGAAAATACACAGCTGTTGAAAACCTAGAGTGCAGTCCATCCTGCATGCTGGGGAATTTAAATTCAGGCACTGACTTTGCTGTGTACATCCCAGGCATTATTTATGAGGAATTCCACACACGCTCTTAGTTTTACACATCTGGTGATCTTTCTGAGAGTTTTCAAATTTAAAAAATGGCAATTCTCTCTTTCTAGTTTGGTTTGTTTTTTTCCAAGCCATATTTAGCTCTGACATGTGATGTGCAGGGGTTGGCAGCTCTTGTCATAAAGCAAAACCAGGACTGACTCTGTTTCTGAGATCTGTTGCTACATTTGTGACAAGATGTCCCTCCCCACAGATAAGTATGGTTCAGAATAAGTTTATATATTGTCCCCGAGATGTAACTTGAAGAAGATATATGAACCAAACTTCTTGCATGTTCAAAGGAGTGGGGCATTGAATCTAGCTTCCCAGAAGGAGCTGATGGGTATACTTCATGCTTGTTAAAATGGATGCTTAGAGACTTCCAATTTCACTGCTTATACATATGTCATAAGCTTTTTATGCACAGAAGCAGAAACACATGGAAGTATGTATTAGGAGTGGGATTATTTTAATATTTTTTTACCTCTAGTGCTGGTATTCCTCATGGAATTGGAAGAATGAGACAAAAGTTAAAAGAAAAGGACTTGAATTGAGGAAGCCTGAGATCAAAATTTGCATACCTAAAATACACTAAAGAAATAAGCATATATTTGCAGACCTTCATTTGTCACTACTTCCATGTTCCCATTTCTGATGGGAGGGCAATCCATGTCACATGGAAGTGTCTCAGGTGAAGCACTATCCAATTTATGGAAAGCAAAAGTTCTGCTCTCATCTCTGTGACTGCATCAAGGCCTTGGGAAAGTCACAGATTTCTGTGTGGGCATAGATATTTCCAAGCCTGCCAGAACTTTTTTAAACAAATTATTTAAATTCTTGCTTTTCCACATTTTTTCTCTGATCACCTCTAACTAAACAGGTGTTTTCTTTTCATACTGCCTGTGCTGCTACTTTAAGCTTTTAATCCACCTCTTTACAAAGTTATGTCTGTTATAGTGTGCAGAGATGCTCGTGACAGGGCATCCTCACTGTTCCTAGCTGTCTGCAATAGATCCATGTATCATACTTATTTTTCATCTGCCAAACAGACTCATTACCTGACTATAAAGGGAGCACACAGTACGAGAACAGCTACAAGGTGACTGTGTTAAAAGATAAGTATTCTTTACAGTGAAAGTTGGATTGCTTCAACTGAGAACTTGCATTAGGGAACCTAAGCACATTCTTGTCAGTGGGAGTAAGTTCTGGCCCATTTCTCTTCTGTTATTCCCAGTTACTCAAATTTCTCCCAATGGGGTCATCTTGTCCTATAATCTTCATGTTGTTGCTGTGACAATACCTTTATGATTTTCTTCCATAAGGCAAGTCACAAAGCAGGAAATACTCTTTCGTATCAATCAAAGAAGGTTTGACCAAGAGGATAGGGTCGTAGATGGGAATTTGGGAAACTTGGTCACTCTTCCTGGCTTTACTTGCAATTCTTTTCATGGCACTGAACAATGCCTTTTTCACTGCTATGTGCCCCTTTTATGTCAACTGGCTGTTCAGCCTGAAAACTCTCAAGGTCAATGATGTCTTGCATATTTGTGCAGCAAATAGTATTTTGGAGCCCTTATCTCCATCTGGGTTTCTAGGTGCCATCCTAGTAATAATAACATAAATAAAGTAATAATAATCTAAAAAAGAATAGGTAAAGACAACACATGATAACGGCCCTTGTAGGGAATAGTATATGGAAGTTGTTGGGGTTAGAAGGATTTCTGGGTTTGACTGGTGAATGCAAAAAGGTTAAGGAATATAAAAGAGTTCATTCTTTGAGTCACACAGCACACGTATGGTGTGAATCATCAAACCAACCTAACTGCAGGACATAGAGATGCCATCCTACTCAGAGTACAGCTTTGAGAGCCCTAACCAATACTGATCAGGAATTAACAATGAACAAGAACCACTGCATTTTACTGGAGGAAAATCAAAAGAATTCATACAAACTGCTATTAAACCAGGCCCTTTAACGCCTTGTAGAAATACACATTTGCCCAGACTGCTCTCACAAATTCCTTGCAGGCAAGCGATGACTACTACGGTTAGTAGAGACTAACACAGCACAGTTTCACAAATGAAGCAGCAGGCAATTTAGCACAGTATCTCCAGCCTAATCTTGCCTCAGTTATTAATTTCTCTGCCTTTCTATGTACTCAGTTGAAGGAAGAAATTCCACAGGTAATTGCTTTTTATGAAACTTCCTTTCTATGAAAGCCACAAGCTGAAAAGAGGAGAGATTTCCTCTTAGTCTCAACCAGCTCAGGAAGGCAGGGGCTGATGCTGGGGGACTGCACTGCTGTTCCCAGAGCTGGGGTGAAGCTCCATTAGTCCCTGTTCCCCTGTATCACAAGAAGAATGGGCTTGCAAGCTCAGCTCTGAGGTTCAGAGGAGGGCAAAGGGGAATAAAAATAAAGGTTATGCTGCTACTTGCTGATAACCAGCTGTTTCCTATCTGTATGTCAGTAAATCCTGCTTCTGGCTCCCACCTCCCCCACTGTAGTGTCTCTCTAGGTCACTAGCCTAAAAGGCATGTGTTGCCCACTCAGGTATCCTGGCACCTGAACAAGCACTGCAGTGCTTTCTTTAGCCTTGGTGAGTAATTTTCTTTCCTAAATTCCTGTGAGATAAGAAAATATGAGAGACACCAATACAGAAGGAAGTAAAAGCAATGTATATATCTGTTCTTTTTATCCACTAATTTAACTTTCAGGTCAGAAACAGAAACTGTGTTTTTTCTTACCATGTACTGACTGAACCTGCTGTACTAGTCTAGTGAATAAGAACAATGTATTTGGCTCGGGGAAGGCAGAAATAGCTACAGTCAGAGGAGCTGTATTATCTTTTTCAGGGTTGAATTCAGTTGAATGTGTATAAACTATTTGCCCCTTGGTTCTAAAATGATAGTGGTCTGAGTGCTTGCTTTATCTTAATCCTTTGTACCTTAAAAAATACTCTCCTTTGTTCTACAATTCTCAGATCCTATGGGATTAGAATTAAGTGTGAAGAACTTTGGTGCTTAATCAGTGTTTCTAAAGTCATCACTTATTCCCTGAAATAATTATTTCTGTTTTCCCATGGAGGTTGAGATCAGGAACTGGCCAGATTGAACAGACAAGGGTTTGTGCTGCTCATTGAAAAACATAAATAAATAAAGATAATTCACTCTGAGCACACTGGGGAAGTCCCAGAAGTAAAGAAAATGCAGTGAAAGCTCATTTCCACCCTGCATGCTGTACATCCCTGTGTGCTCAGAACATGGATAAAAAGACAGAGGGGAAGTGACTTCCCTAAGAGCTACTCAGTAGGTTAATGAAAGCCAGAAGCAGATCTTAGCCCAGTGCCTAGAGCACAGGGGCACAGTGGGGCTGTCTGCCCCCTTGAGTGCAAGCCTGTGAGACCCTGACCTCAACTAGGAGAAAGTAATTTCATTCTGGATCTGAAAGATCATCTCCTTTGAATGTGTGGCATAGAAGAGCTGTCTAGATTTGCTGTGAACTTACTAACCAAAGAAAGAAACATTAGAAAAGAGGAGAGCAGTCTGCAGCTGCAATGACATATAGACAGCGGAGCAGAGGTAAAGCAGTTTCTTTCTTCCATAAATATCCTCTGAATAGCTTTGGTAACATCTTTTGTCCCAGAATGTTTTTGGTTTGTTGGGTATTTTTTACTAAGTGAAGGTGTATATAAAAAAACATTCCCTGAATTATTCATTTTAGGTTCAGCCATGTATTTGTTTCCGTAACAGGAATGCTTGCCATTTGATAAAAAGAATGCCATGGGTGCTCCCCGGCTGGTGCAGATCAGCACAACCCCATTGAAGTTTCAGTTGGCTATGTTAGGAAAGAAAGAACTCTGCTTATTTGAGCTCCTCCTGTATAGGTTTCTAAATTATTGCACCACACAAGACCAGAGAATTCCCGCAAGCTGCTATTGTCAGTTTTCCTTGTGAAATCTAAACCTAATTAACATTATTCCTCTTGATATTTAACTGCTGGAGACATCATGTCTGAAGGTCACCAGCTAAACCAGTGGGAAAGCCAAGTGTGAGGACAATTTTTCTGTTACCTCGGTGCTTCCATTTTCAACCTCTAAGAGCAGAGCAAATACCTTCAACATCAGGAGCTGAGAAAGTTTAAAGCTTCCCATAAAGCCTACCTAAACTTCCAGTAAAGATCATTTCAAGTGACAAATGAAGCTTTAAATTCTTTCTTATTGTGTCTATACCGACTGCCCTTAGCTTAGCATTAGCTAGAACTTGTGGCTGATATCCTTTGATTACTCTCAGAAAGCAGAGTAAAGCTTACCAAGTGGCCTCCTGAACACATGGTAATTTAAAAGCGCAGAATGAAATGATGTTAATGGCTTACTTCTTGTAGCAATAACACTTCATTTTTCTTTTTTTGTACCTAGACTCTAAATGGTGTGAGCTGATGATAGCAAACATTGCACTCTGATAGTCACTTGGTAACAGTCACTTCCTGCCAGAAGAAACCAACCCTTTTCCTAGGAGCCACAAAGCCATGACCCTCAGGTTGCTGGGGAGAAAATCAAGAGCAGAGAGCATCAAAGCTTGAGACAACTCAAAAAGGAAGTAGGCTGTAGAAGTGTCATCTGATGATTTCAAACTGGTGAGAACCTAGGGAATTCCTGCATTTTTCCCTCAGAAAATAGGATGGAATTTGTTTTTTCTATTCATGTATGATTCATCTTTCTGATGGTCAGAATCACATAGGTGTTAGGATGCTTAAAGGAGGTGAGGAGGGCTGAGAGCACAGGGTTACTCTGGCAATGCAAAGGAAAGCCATGGGCAGGCCTTCAACTTTGGATGGCTGTCAGTTAGAGGAGAAAAATGTGTGCCAGGACAGGCAGATGGGGCATGACAAAGCCAAAGACATCCAGCTAAGCTGGCCAGTTCAGGGAGTAGATAATGCCTCAGGTGGTGTTGAGCAGGTAAGGAACTAAGGCAATGTTTTGCAGCAACTTAACCTTGTTAAAGATTAAATAGCCATTTTCAGTCAATAGCAACATTCACCCACCATGTACCGGGTGCCTGTCTTTGTAGGCCACAGCTTCCATTTAGTGTTAATTAGAATTAATGTGCTCTATAATTAGATCACACCAAAAGCATGAAGCTCTTGTCTGCCTGTAGTCACTAGAAATGTAGCAGAATGCTGTAGGTAGAAATTACAGCAGTTCTCTTTGTGATGCTGTATGTGACAAAGAAAAAAGAGATGAAGCCCTTGTTTCATGTCGTAATGGGAATCTCTATAAGCAGCAACCTGGTATTTTGGTAGAGATGTGCCCTTGTTTGTGTAAATCAAATATAGATGTAAACTGAAGCAGTAAAGAAAACTGCAATCAGCACATTCAAACTGTTAAGGCAGCACATTTTAAAGGTATTTAGTATAACTCGTGCAAATACACTTGGTGATGTGCCTTGGTGCAGTGTTGGAGCATGGCCACTAGGCACAGGGGCTGCTGAAAGTTGTTTTGGCCCCAGAGCAGGGCCAGCTGCTTGGGTCATTTGGCAACGACCCTGAACAGTCAAATCACACTTTGCTAGCCAGTGCCAGCGGATCCAGGAGCTCCTTGAAGAGGCACAAGGAAATGTGTATCAAATTCCTCTAGATGGCACAGTGCCCTGACAAATGTGGGAATGAATGCGCTCAACGGATGGTAGAGAGCCAGACAGCCTCTGGTTGTCTCCTGAGAACAGCTTTTCCTGCTGAATTGTTCTAATTCCACCCTTACACTGGAGCTCCTTAAGGAAAGGTGAGCTTTTGTGGCCAAAGCCTTGCCTCCCTCCTCAGCCTCTCTGGGTACTTGGACTTTGTGCTGTCTGCACTGGGCATTCACAGCAAGGATGGGGCATATCCCAGTGGAGGTTATGCTTTGTATAAGAGTTGGAAAAGACAAGGAAAAATTGAGTGTTGTCTGCTGCTTACTATTCTGCAGCATGTTAGGATTTTTGTTTTACTTTTTAAACAAGTAACTGTGTGCTCAGAATTCAGCAGTGAGCTGTTATTCAGTTGAATCCCTTCTTCTCTAACACGGGCAATTCTTTTCATGAGAAAATAGCTTTCATGAAGCCACTAAGTGACATTGCTGTCCTGTAACAGCAGCCCTGAGAGAACCACAGGATGGTTCCTACAGAGCTGCAAGCCAGGCTGCTCTTTGAGTTACTACAGGAAAACAGTCAGACCAAGCACATCCAGCTTTCAGTAACATTGGCCACTCCAGGGCCAAATTCACTTGCATGGTTTGCTCATCTGGTGAGTCACATCATAGAATCATAGAATAGTTAGGGTTGGAAAGGACCTTAAGATCATCTAGTTCCAACCCCCCTGCCACAAGCAGGGACACCTCACACTAAACCATGTCATCCAAGGCTTCATCCAACCTGGCCTTGAACACTGCCTTACTTTTAGGAGTGGATGGCAGATTGCTTCAGTGCTCACCTTCCTACAACACACACTTTCCTCAAGGGGACAGAAGAGCTGTGGGTCTTTAAACCTCAGCTGAGGACAGATTTGAATGCCAGAATTTCTTGGATTTATTTCTGACGCTGGTTGGCACCTCTGCTGTTCCATCCCAGTGAGCAAGGATCTCCTTTTGTCTCCTAGAAAAGTCCTAGAGGCTGGTCCTAATTAAATGTTTAGCAATTATGTATTTTCCCCAGCAAACTCCCCGCTAAGTTCTCTGCCTCCCCAGATATTTTGTTTACAGTGTTTTTAACGTTAATCTGCGGGGAAGGACCTCGTACATATAGTAAATGGCCTAAATTATACCCACACTGATACAGAGCACAGGAGATATACAGAAGGCTGAGCAAATTGAGATATACACCAAAGGGGAAAGTACATTTCCCCTGATCATGCAGTGCTCATCAAAAGATAATGAATATGCAAACGACTTTTGACATGCATGGAAAGTTGTAGGCCCAGATTGCATCAGCTGTACTCAAGCAGCGTTTTCCCCCAAAGTCACCTTGGCCACTTTGCTAGGCTGGGAGCCTGTATAAATACAAATGAGCAAACTGTTCTTCACCAAGGCCACTGCTGTTCTTTAATGCGCAAAATGTTATAGGTTGTTTCTAGAACACTGTGCTTGAAGCACATGGGGATCTTAACACAGAGTATTTTTAGACGTAATATTTTTCAAGGCATGATAGATCTGGAATCAAAACCAAGCAGAGATTGTTATTTGTGATTGTGCTGGCTTCCTTGTGAGTGGCAGCTTGTTAAGGTAGAAGACTGTTTATGTGTGAGCTGAAGTGCGAACCAAGATCATCATGCTGATTGATATAGAAAAATAAAGAAATGCATGCTAGGCAGGAAGAGAGAGAATAACCACAAAGTCTGTCTACTTTGAACAGTTGCAGTGTTTGAAGACTCCCAAATTTTACCACACACAGTCCCCTCTTAGGGACAAAACTGTATTTCCATTTGTGCTCACAGCTTGTAACCTAAAGCAGAGGCATTCATTTTCCTCTATGGTCTACTGTCTAGTTGTATAGAGTTGTATCTGTTATAGCTTTTATCCTTACACCACAGATAAAGATGGTGCGAGTATTGGTAATCAGAAAGCTGCTACTGGCTGTTGTTCCAGGCACTTCCTGTTTTAAATCTCATATAGGGAGATTTTTGTGTAAAATGAGTAATTTAAGTGCTCATCTTCTTTGTGCTCTGTGGCCACCAAAGTCCCTGCTCTTTAATCTTTCTTAAGGTGGCTAAAAACCCTGTAAGATCTCTGCACCAGGGCTTCCAGCAAAAGTACATCAGCCTTAGTTACAGCAGAGAGGTTTTCAGGGGTTTTCAGGCAAAAGCACATGTGTTTGCAAACTTTACTGGTGTCATCCTCCTGTTGTGTATGCCCCTGCTTTCCATGCTCTATCCCCATTAATTCTGAGAAACGAGGATCAGCACAACTTCACTCGCACACTTTGTTTTACATCCGTAATTGCCCAGCTTGTATGTATGAAGATGGTCTATGGCTTTGGAGAGCTCAGCCTGCTGCTTCTATGGGTTATTAAAGGGGCTCAGGGATTTAAATACAACACTTCTGTCTGGAAGCTTTGCACCTGTTATTGCCATAAGTAACAGCTCACAACACCCCTGGGTAGGCCAGCATGCACTGCAGCAGCCATGTCATGGACTGAATCAGCCCATGTCAGGCTCTGCAGAGAGAACAGATGGTTTTCAAGCCTCATTTGCCCTGACTTGCTAGCCTTCCACCATGCACAGCTCAGACAGATTGCACAGCCAGGGTTTGATGGTTTTATTCGGAAAGGAGGTAAGCACAGTAACACACACTGTGTCCTCCCACCCTGAAGGCAGTGGTCATCAAGAGAGCTCTGTACCTGGCAGGGTTAAGTCATTAATGCTCTTACCTGGCAGGAAAAAGTCATTAACGTATGTAAATACAGCAGCAGAAAGGAAAACAAGATGGACAGATGTGTGCTGCTTTGGCATAACTTTGACTAGAAAGGAAAGAATGAGATGCTAAACTCTGCTGGAAAGGTTTCTCACTAGCAAAGCAGTTGGAATGGGGAGTGTGTATTTTTGTATATTGCCTCATTCCCGCCTGGTCTTTAGCAGTACCATAATAAAATGGATGAATAATCATAACTTTGTCCCAATGCACATTTATATTTTAAATCCTATGCTAATCCTAGCAGTACAGTCTATTGTACCTCAGAGGAAAGGGGGAAAAAACCCAACCATGACTCCAAGCTAAACAAGCCTCTCCTCTGGAAAGGTAATTAACAGCTGGTCTCCATGGAGTCTTTATCACAAAATCAATAGTAGTCAGTTCTGATTTGCCCTGTTCTTCTTTACTTTGTGCTGCTTTCAGTGTTTATAAAAATGTTTGTGGGTCTGGCTGTTGGACTCATTGGAAAAATGAGGCTAAAAGGGTTGTAATGTTTGTGTCAACTGAGGTGCACGAAATCAGGTAAGTTTGCTTTTGGAAAATCTTCATTTCAGGATCTTACCTTACCTTCACTTTCCTGAACTTCCTATTGCAAGCTGCCAGTTTTACCTTCTTTAAACCATTATGGAAACCATATAAGAATTAAGACTTTCCATTGATTTTAACCTCAATAACACAACTCAAGACTTTTTTGGTTTTTTTTTTTTTTTTTTTTG
>NDXB01012871.1:0-17165 GCA_002631895.1 Agapornis roseicollis | reverse complement strand
TTTTTTCCTTTTTGTTTTTTCCTTTTTTTTTTTTTTTCCCTTTTTTTTCTCTTTTTTCTTTTTCCATTTTTTTTTCCCCCTTCAAAGGAATGACTTCGTACTTTTGGAAATAATAGCTGCCTCGAAAATCCTGGTACAAACTCTTCCAGGCTTTAGCCTTGCTTATCACAGCGCTGTGCTAGGGGCCCTGTTGGGAATGCAGAAGTTTAACTCTTTGCTGCCTGCTTCCTTTTTCCCAGGTTTAGGAGCTGAGCCTCTCTCCCCAGCCCAGTCTAGTGGCTCAAATTAAAGGTAAGTAATGCTTGGAGTCGAGGGCAGATCGCAGCAGGAAAGGTGAGTTGGATGCCCTGCGAAATTGGCCTCAGCCCAGTGCAGAGATGCTGGAGAATAAAACTGATGGTGTTGGATGCTGAGCAGCCGTGTTCAAGGTGTGACTGACACACAGTCTGCAGCCTGGCAACCAGCAGGCACATCTTTGATAAAGAAAGTTGCCTAGAATGGGGAGAGTGGAAATAAATCACTTCTGTGGCTTGGTTTATGGGTTAACTCTCATCTGTGTACAGATCTCAACAGGCTTTGATGTCTCTTGATAGTCAGGAGTCAGGGGGGTGGGAAGACAAGCTAAATTCAAACTGGTGGAGCAGTAACAATGTACAGCACTGGAGTCTGCAGCTCACTAATTACATTTGCAGATAAATCCTAACTGGGAGAAGATGCAAGCTCCAGTGTGAAGCGAAAGACAAAAGGAACCCGAGAGATGGGAGCTGTGGGTAGGAAGTGACAGTCCAAACCAGCCCTGATGAATGCAGTTCCTGTGTTGTGGGGGAAATAACCCTGAAGCCAAATTCAATGGGAATGAAACACCTGGAGAGCAATAGCCTTGGGCAGAAAGCACTCAGCCTACCAGGTAGGAGTTTGTAGTTGCTGCTATTGTGTGTTGCAGACCCAGAGGAATTGCATGGCGGGGGCAGGAAGAGGCCTCTGTTTCTTGCCTGAATCCCAAGAAGTATGTGGTTCAGATAATATGTGCAGTGCTCTGTCCCAGAGACCCGGAGGAACACTATGGAAAGCCTATGGGCTCAGCAGAGACGGGGGGATAGGACCTGTGCAGGGACTGCCCAGGCCCAGGCACAGTGGGAACTGGGAAAGCAAAGGGAAGTGCCACAGGGAGTTAAGTAGGGCAGCAGGAGACAGACCAGGAGGAGGGAGGAAGAGAGAGGAGAGGAAATGCCTCCCGGCAGGTCTTGTGCTCTGCTATGTTTAGGTAACCCTTGCAGCCGCACTGGGCAGTGGTCACCCGGGAAAGTGCGGTGGGTTTTTGGGAGCAGCTTCTGACATGAGCCTGCAAAGGGACAGAGAGCGGTGGGAGCCTAGCACAGAGCAGGGGTCCCCCTCATGGAGACCCATGCATGCTCAGTCTCAGGCCTCCCCACTCCTTGTGTCAGTGAGACCTTGCTAAGGGATATGGCCAGGTTAGGAGGGACACAACTTACAGCAAAAGAAGGGGGCTGGATGCTATAGGGGATGCACTGATTTTCTCAAGTCATGCCTTGTCAAAGCCCATCGCCCTGGCAAGGGCTGTGTTAGATTGGAGGGAGGCCATTGCTGCCCAGGGCATGAGGTCAGGCGTGTGGCCCATTCCCAAGCTGTTTTCTAGGGTTGTGTCTTTTCCATGTGTTAGACCCACCCTGTGAAACCCCAGTGTTGCCTTCTGCTGCCCACTGAGCTTGTGCTGCAAGTGGAGCTCTCTTTGAGAGCACCTCTGGGCTGCTCTACCCAAACTTGTCCTCCTGGGACTCTGTCCTCACTGCTCTGACACGTTGCCTTAACACCCTGCCCTTCCAAAGGGACCAGGGAGACTCTGTGTGTTACCACACTTCTTGGTGAAGAAGCTGGTGAGCACTGGGATGCTCTGACATTGTTGGCCTGAGATCAGCTATCCTCATTTCCCGCTGTGGCCCTGTCACACCAGGGATGGATAGACCCTGAGACTGCTGTGACAGGACAATGCATATGTATGGGGCTGGAGCATCAGATCTTGCGCAGCAGAGGAGGAACAGATTTCCTATTTATATGGGCTAAATGGCTAAAGAATAGAGGTGAGCTGCCTGTCAGCTCATTATAGCAGAAGCACAAGCCTGTGTTTCAGGAGCCCTCAGCTCTCTCTTCTGCTCCTGTAATTGTGAAATCTGTTTGCCAGCAGTCCTCCTGGGATGAAGCTGCAGGGATAGCAAGGGCTTAACATGCAGTAATGTGCTTGCTGAAACCGCTTCCCTCCCGAGGCTGCACCATGTACTTTAGCCTGCCATTACCTGAATCCTTGGTTGCCTGGAGTTAACAGCTACTGTAGTTCAGGTCTTGTTGCAGAAAGAAATGGGATCCCAAGGGACTTCTCATGACAGAGCCCTCCAGGTCATGAGCTCCCTTGGGCAGATTAGGACAACGGGTGGGAAAGTCTCCCATGCTTATGTGGGGAGAGCAGTGCTGGCCAGGCTGCACTGTGCACTGCAGGAGCTGTGCTGCAGGCTCTGGGTGCAGCAGAGAAATGCTGCACCGGCCCTACCAAAACCAGGCTGAAGAGAGAGGGGTGGGCAGGTAGTGAGGTGTTACAAGACTCCTACCAATGTAAGCCAACATATTTAGAAAGGGATTAGCAGCAATAAGGATACAGCAAGAACCAAGTGGTGAGCACCAGGTGGATTGGCCTTGGAGTGACACTGTCCTGGAGGTCTTCTGTTTTTTGCCCCTTGGGCAGCACGTGCAGGGGGTCCATCAGTGAGAAGAGTGCTGCTAGCTCCAAATATCTGCACTGTGGGGCACAAGTGATGATGATGGGTTCCTTCCTACCCCAGAAGCCTGCTTGCTATGCAGATCTGCAACCGTCTGTAGAACCTTGGTGAGTTCCAGTTGTACACAGAGGTCCCTGGGACCTGCCAGCCAAGTTCAAGTGGGGTTTCCCTCTCCATCTTATTTGCCCCTGTGCTGGACCTCTTCACTTAGCATGTGAAGAGCTGCGTATTTGAAGACATGTCTCACCAGTCTTGGAGCGTGAAGGTTTGTCCCCAGGACCTTTGCACTGTGCTGGGTGCAAAGGCTAAGTGCATCTGCACAAGCCTTGAGAGATGCCATGTGTGAGAGACTCGTGCCTCAGCCAGGACCCCTTCTTTCACCAAACAGCTCCTCATGTCAGCAAAAATAAGGAGTACATTTCATCTCCTTTTCCCTCTTTTCCAGAGCCTCCTGGGGATTCAAGTGACACACCATGCATCTGCTGTGCTGCGTTGGGGGAGGTCTCAGTTTTCTTCAGAGCTTATGTCAGGAGCTCGAGCACCCACATGGAGCTTTCTGAGGGTTTTGTCATTTGCAGCCACGGTAGCACTGGAGCTATGAGCTCCCTGTGCTGGTGGTGAACCCCAGTGCAATCTCAGCGCTAGCTGAGCTCTGCACAACAGCCCGTGTCCCACAGCCAAAATTATTCAGCCTCTGCCACTCGAAGCACAGAGCAATTCACAGGGTAACCCACTTGTAGGGCAAAGGATGAAGTGCTACATCCTGAATACGAGCGGTGAAATTACCAGTGCCACCTCTGTCAATGCCACTGAATCCCTCTGAAATGAATTCTTGAGAACAAATGAGCCTGTTATACAAAGAGATTTGCTGAACACCGTGGATTTGCCTTTTCCTAGCTCTGTGCAGGGGCGATGGGGGCTGACCTTGCTCCAAGGTCAAATATTATCAGGGTGGGTTCAGCAGTGAGTGTTTCCCAGCGTGTTTGCTCTCTCCACTCACAAAATGCTGGCCAGGCCCGTTCCCCGGGCAAAGAGCATGAGGTTACAGAGGGTCCACTTTGCTTTCTGCAGGGCAAAAGCTAATCAGTCCCACTGTGCCTCTGCAAGGCATGGGTGTCAATATAGGAAGATGCTGCTCCCTGAAAAGGCAGCTAGGATCAGGGCCAGCATGGCTACTGGAGTGTGGAAGAGCTGTTTGGTCAGCCTAGAAGCTGGATGGGAGAAGACAGCTGCCTTTTGCACCCACAGCACAAGACCAAAGGGGGTCTTTCATGGGGTCACCTCTCCGTCCATCTATCCTTCCCGAGCTGTCTGGTTTTTGGGGAGGCTCAGAGCAGCCTGTTGGGAGGCAGGCAGCTCCAGGGTACCTGCAATGGAACATACATGTTCTGCATGGGGCTTTTGGGTGGCTCAGCTGCAAGGGGCATCTCTAAACCCCTTGGGCAGATTTGCTGCCTATTTAAAAGATGCACCAACCCAGCCCCACCATGGACTGGTAATGTCTGTATGGAGAGAATTGCTATGTTTCCTTCTCTGGGAGGGTTTCTTCCCTTGAGAAGAGAACATGAGGTATGAGACATACCACAGGATCCAGACATTTCATGCCTGCTGTTTCCTGGCTGTTCTGCTGGCTGGTGCCAGTGTGCCCACATGGCTTCTTTCCCAGTTACATATTCTGTGTTTTAGGGAAGCTGGTCAGGCATGACCAGCCTTGGGGACCCATACCTTTGTGCACTGGGATCTCTCTAGAGGACGTGGCAGAGGATAACCTGTTGTGCATCCCCAGTGCGTGCTGTGCTCAAGGATGTGGTGGTGCCCTCAGGGAGACCCCTAAACCCTGCAACCCCTGGGGACTGCAAGGAGGAGCAGGGCACAGGCAGCTTCCTTGAGGCTTGGGGTAGGAGCTCAATGCCCCTGTGATGGCTGTGAGCAGAGCAAGACAGGACCCGCCTCTGAGGACACAGTGGCTGAGGGGAGCGCTGGGCAGGAAGACTGTTGCCAGACCCTGCTCTTTGGGGACTCTCTGCTTACAAAGGGAAGGCTTCCCCTTTATTCAAATCGAACCCATCTTCTGAGCTTAGAAATCCCTCAGAAGGGGCAAGGAGGGGTATGTGGAAGTTGACCGAGGAGACCCATTGCAAAGCAGCTGTTCAAGCTGCTGTGGTCCCTCAGTTCCTATGCCGGGAGCAGAGGCAGGGAGCTCAGCAGCATCTTCAGATCTTGCTGATGCTGGAGAAGGGAGCACGCAGGAACAATTTGGTCGGGTTTCCCGCTGCTGGGAGTGCTCTTAGATGTTATGATTTCTTAATATACTCCCTACACATGAGCACACCAGGTGCTGGAGTTACATAAATTTGCATCTTTGCAATAGCTGCTTGATTCCCCATCAGGATCAAAGCTGAACTTTCCTGGAGAGGCAGCCTGTCTATTCAAAGCATTTTCATGTGACAACTTAAACAGGGCTCTGTGACAGTGCTGTAGATCTGCAGTGGCCACCACCCAGAAATCAATGCTGCTGTTTGCACTGCTTTTGAATATTCCTTACAGTTATGTGCTCCAGAGCTTCCCCCTGTGCTGGCTACCTACCTGCATGCCTCCAGTGCCAAAGGACCTGGAGAGGGCCATAAGCATTCCAGCACTTGAAAAGGAAACCTTTTAGCTGCCTCTTTATTCACAGAACTTTTCACCCTACGCAGGTTCTCGGCATCTATTAGAAAAGGCATTTTTCTTAGGTGAATAAAAATATCTCAATGCCTTAATGAGAACGTTAAACTCGGTTTCACCCACTTTGACTGCTGCCGTGAGGTCTCAGCGTAGAACAAACACCTTTTGTCCAATTACTGGGAAAAAAAAAAACCCAGCTCTTTCCTTGATAGGTTCTCTATTACCTTGTTCTTGAAATTCCTTTCATTGTTCGTTATGTCAAGCAGGGACACCTTGCTGTGGATGGAGCAGTGCCCAGCTATCCAGGCTGTGTCATTGGTTCTATGCCATCCTTCTCGTGGATACCTGAGAGTAAGCACAGAAATAGAGGATTCCCACCTTTCAGGAATGAAACATTACTATTCCCACATATGACTTACACAGTTCTGATGTCTAGGGGCAAAATCTGAGCTGTCTACCATAGCTTCCAGCTACTTCCTCTATTCTACCTGCCTCTGTGACTCCCTTCAACACCAACTTCAAAACACTCAGCAAGTTCTCAAGGTCAGTGAGCACAGAGGAGCACCAAACACACTGCTCTATGGACTAAGGGCTTTACCAGGATAAGGGCACCTGGATAACAAGAGTGCATATATGTGTTTCTGCTCTTTATTTCAGATGGCTGTTGGTCAGCTGTGGCTGGGACTGCTGTCTCAGCATCCCTCTTCCTTTAACTGATGACAGTGGGATGTGCTCCCTTCCCACACACCTGCAGCTTCCTCTGCCTTTGGTATGGACCTTCCCATAGGAATCACCCTCTGGGGTAATGGTCCTCCCGCGCTGCCTTCCAATTCACCCTGCAACCCTCTGCACAGTCAGTACAGCCTGCGTGCCAGGGCATCCCGAGGGCAGGAGTCAGGGGGCAACCTGCCAAAGAACATCTCTTAATTGAAGATCACATAACAAACATTCCTCCTCAGGCTAGCTGGAAGTTATGGCTGTGATCACAAGTTAAGGGCAACCCAAATGCAGACAGGAACGTGTCTTGACTTGCCTCCATGCTGCTGAGCCAGGGGACCTGTTATTTAGGTAGATCTTCAGTTCCCCAGATGGGCTCAGTGTGAGCAAGAGCAGAGTGGTGAAGCTTCTAGAAAATCAGAGAGTGATTCAGAACCTGGTTTTATGTACTCTGAACAACTTTGTTTCTCTGCTTTCCTTAGGGTAGTGTTTCTCAGTGGAGGAAGAGGTGGTCTTGGCTGGGTCTGCTCCTATGCTGGTTTTACCTCTGATGAAATAGCTCACTGGGAAGATGGGAATCCCAGTATGCCTCTGAGAGTCACCTTTCAGAGATGTTGGAAACAGCATCCGCCAGCAGTAACAATGCTGAAGACAAAACCCATCTGGGTGAGTGGAAATCTGTAGAGACAGAGACACTTTACAGAGCCCCAAAATGGCAGCATCGAGGGCTTTGCTGAGCTGGCTTCCTGACTGAGAGTCAGCTGCTGTTTCCAGAGGACCTCTAGATGCTGCTTTGCTTTGGCACGAGTATCTGCAGAGCTGTTACTGACAGCCGCTTGGCCAAGCTCCCCAGGGGTTTCACCCTAGTTGGGGTCAGTGCAGCTTTCTCCCTCTCAGCTGTGATGCTCAAGCCCATCGTGCCAGCCAGTGGGCTGCCACGGCAGGTTATTCATGGGAGATGTGTTAGAAACTGGCTGAAGAGCGAAAAGCCCTTTGCTGGGGAGGGGGTTGAGCACAGTGGGACCAAAACTGCTTGGCAGAGAGGATGGCTCCTGCTTGTGAGTGTCCCCACTGCCAGTGTGGGTGCAGCGGGGGTCTGCTGGCCACTCCTCGCCTCTCCCGCGGACTGTCTCCAGAGGAGTTCATGAAGGATTGATGGCACTGGGTGCCTTTCCAAGACCAAAGCCCCATCACTCAGAAGGCATTAGACGTGGTCTGGCATGACACGCTGCTCTCTGGCACTGACCAGGGCAGGCTGCTGACAGCAAATCTGCTGGGTCCACGGGCAAATTATCCCAGCATCAGCACATTGAAGAGAAATTAATTTCCTTGCAGGAGCGAGGAAGAAAGGCTCTTCCCAAGCACAGTCCAGCTCACAGAGGCTGTTATGAAACATGGTGACAAGCTCCTCTGTGCCATGCAGACAGGGCCTGGATCTGCAGACAAGCCAGCAGGTAGGAAAGTCAAAACAAGCAGTGGGAAGAGAGTCCCTGGTTGATAGCTTTTAAAGTTAGTTACAGGGGACTGGAAGCTGTGAGGATGGTTGAAGCTTTCCCTCTGCAGTCAGTTCAGGGACACAGAAGCACTGCAGAGGGGCAGCAGTGGGGTGAATGGGGTCACATACGCATGGATGAGGAGGAAAGTATTTGTAATGAATCTGATATAATCTAATTAGTGGCATCTGACTGAAGAACAAGTGTCTTGCTGCTAGGGAAGAAGAAAAATTCAACCCCAAAGTCCCCCTTTGTGCTGGCCTAAAATAATACCTAGGGTTTAGGACAGAGGAAACTAACAGAAAGGGAAGGAAGGTATGTGAATGTAAATATGAAATGGAATAGAATATAATGTGGCTTTACCAGAGGAAGATCAAGTAAGATAAAGCTGCTGTCTCTTTTGGGGAAGATAACAGATTTATTTATATATTTCTTTTTTAAATGGAAGGGAAATGTATTAGATTTCATCAACCTGCACTCGACATGGCACTGTATGCAAGCTTTCCTGTGCCTCTGGAGAAGATAAGCTCCGACAGATAAAGAAGGCCCCTGGAATGTGTGCTGGACAGTTACTGGTTCCAGCTCCCCTGCGCTATAGTTTGGTCCTGAGTGCAGATTCAGGGCAGCAAAAAGAAACCAGAAATCAGAGGGACAGATCTATTACTGCTGTGGGCAGCTCTGGGAAGGGCAGCCAGGGAGGACATAGAGGTGTTGTCCTTGTCCCTTGGTGTGACAGAGCCCCAGCTGATGCGGTGGGGGATGCAGACAGAGGAAAGGCAGTCCCCATCAGCCTGGCTCCTGCTCTCTGCCAGCTCAGGTTAGGAGCAGGAGTGTCCCTGCGGCTGCTTCTCCTGCTCCTCCTGCCTCCCCAGGACTGGGTGCTGATGGGATGGAGGGACTGGGCAGCAAACCAGCTCCTGCCACATCCTTTTCCTTCGAGGAAGCCTATAGAGACCAGCCAAGAAACGCCATGGAAGCCAATGTCAAGGGGCAAAGAAGCTGCTAGGAGAGGAGAGGCACCTGCTCCCACCTCTCTGCAGCGAGGCAGGGAATGTCACGCATGAGCCCCATCCATCCCTGCCTGAGAGCTGTTCCCCCCCAGTGCCATCCCCAGGCTGCCTCCGCCCCAGGCGCTCTTTGCTCATACTTGCGTCTGAATGCACATTTCTCCAGCTCAGTGAGTCAGCTGGGGCTGGACCAGAGCTGGAAGTGTTTTATGTGTGCAGAAATGGAAAGGAAATGAATGCTGCTTCTCCTCTCAAGTCTGAGATGGGGAAATGATTTGCCGGGGATTTGTAATAGTTCTTTTTTTTTTCCTTAAATCTGCCTGAATAGGCTTTCTGTGGAGAGAAAAGGGAAAGGCTCTGAAAGCAGAAAATATGGTTATGTCCTAATGGGATAATTTATTAGTAGGGACAGAAGAATTAAAGAAAAAGGAAAAGAAAAAACCATTTCCCTGTCAGCCGGGAGCTGCTCTTGCCACTGTGGGGCCACACAGCAGGGATTTATCCCTTGTATCTCTGCAGAGCAAATCCTGGGTTAGTGTTGAAGAAACCTGGGAACTGAGCCCTCCGTAGATATCCTCCTGAGTGAGAGCCTGTCTCTGATACGTGCTCTGTAAACATTTATGTGAGCCCACCTGCTCCAAACCTTCCTGGATAAGCCCTGGGCTTTTGCCAGGATGCTGAATGGCACTGAGGGTCTTGGGAGCCAGATTTGCTTCCCCTTGTCACACTCTGTGCCCTGTGATACAGATGATTTTCTCTCACTCTGAGTGAGCTTTAGATCCAGCTGAGTCCAGGGTCAGAATAACCCATGGTGCCACCCCCTTTACTGCAAACCTGTCTGGTTCTGATGATGATGGAAGATCTCCTGTGCTTCTGTTTCCTTTTCCTTACCCAGGGCTGAGAGCCGTAAGTGACTGCGGGCAACAGCCTGGCTCCTGGAGCAAACTCTACACCAAAGACTTCTCTGTCAATGCACCGGGGCCCAGCCCCTGTGTGTTCTCTTTCAGCAATGGCACCTGCTTGGAGCAGGGATCAGAGGGATCAAAGGGGATGCTGCTGAAGCAGGAGGTGTGGAGCAGGGAGAGCAGGCACTGCCCTGCCTGCAGTGGGGAGTAAACCCAGTCTGTTGCCATCCCATCACTGGCAGGACCCTGCAGAGTTCAGTGTGATCCATGTCCTCAAAACGGGCATTAATGATGGCTGTCCCCTGTCTTGATCTTCTTTTTGCTGGGTTGGGAACAGGTTGCAGGTTACAGCTCCAAGGATGCTTCACTGAGCTGCAACCACAGGAGGATGTCCTGCTGTCCTCCTAGCTGTGAGCTGCCTTGGACACTGCTCTGGCTATGACAAGGTGCTGTCACCACTGACTTGGTGAAAAGACAAACCCTGCTTTGCCTGTTGTCCATGCACATGTTGTCTGCTGGATATCCTGAGTGTGCCGAGAGGAGCAGGGCTGGAAGGAGCATGAGGTTTGCCCTTTGTGGACCAGCGAGCTGTGAGGCTGCCCAGCCACCTGCAGCAGGGTAATGCGTAGCTTTTGTGCCACGGGTCTGGTTATGCTGTAATGAACAAGCCACAAAGGCAATTAATTGCTAATGGTCAGCCTTGACTGGCCAACAGCGGGGTTGTGGGCAGGAAACCCAGCAAAGGTTCTGCAGGTTTCTGCTCTTGTTGGAATGCCTCACTTCCCCTGAGGCATTTCTAAAGGACCCCAGTGACAAAGCAGCCTCTGATGTGAACTGTGAACATGCTCAGCCTTCTCCTGCATCACTGCCACATCAAGTCACCCTCAGGTCAGCAGAAGAAGCAGCAGGAACTACAAGAGGCAGTGTGGTCCAGTAGCAGAAGAAAGATATTGCACTGTTTCCCATCCTGTATCCCTGTTGGGTAAACTCCCAGCTGTGTTTCAGGAGATGCTATTACTCATCTCCTGGCTAGGAGCAGGGCTTCCGGGGACGCTGACTCATTTCTGGATCACATTAAACCTTCAGATGCTCCCATGATGACTATCATCCCAAGAGCTCCCCACTGCCCATGGGTGCTGATCCTCAGTTTCAGCAGCTTCATTTCCCTTATATATACCAGAATTGGCTTTCACAACTGGCATTTGCTGCAGGCTTTCTGCTCCTCCCCTCATGAGAGCCCCAGTAAACTCTGGCTGGTTTTGAAGAGCTTTATGCTCAGCTGGAATTTGCTGACTCTCATCACCCTTTCAAGAAAGGTATGTCCCAAACCATAGAAACACTTATCCATAGGAACCCTGGGGCTCAGCTTCGAAAAGGAGGAGCTCTGGAGCTCACTTGTACCCTGTACTAAAATCCTGCTGGAAGAAGTGATGCACATGCACATCATCTGTCCTCCTGGAGGCAGGATGGCTGGAGCTGTAGGCTTTAGCTGCTCTGCTCTGAGCATGATGAGAGCTGCTGTCCTGGCATTGCTTGGACCATGGGCAGATGGTGGGTGAGGGACGCGTATGTGTGCAGGGGAAGGAAATCTCCCTGCACAGACAAGTGGGACCCATGGCCTGGAGAGATGCGGAGCGGGAGCAGAAACAGACTGCAATCCAGCATGGCACTGCCCAGACATGGTGTCCTCCCACAAGGACACTTTTCCCCTGCAGCTAGGACCAGCCCAGAGGGTAGGTTTTATCTGCTGGATGCCAGAGATTGTAGGGCATCAGGGTCTGTAGCGACAGGACAAGGGGTGATGGGTTCACACTGAAACAGAGTCAGATACAAGGAAGAAGTTCTTTACTGTGAGGCTGATGGGTAAAGGCCTTTTTGTTTCCCCTGCTGCCAAACCCTGCAGATTCTGGGGTGCTCTGCTTAAACCCCGATGCTTCCCCCTTGATGTGCAACTACAACCCAGTATCTGAGGTTAGAAACCCCTCAGGTCTGGCAGGTTTCTGTGACACTGAGGGGCCGATGCAGAGCAGCTGGTGGGGTGACCCATCAGGACGTCACGGAGCAGATCACAGCATGTGTGCTGGGAGTGCTGTGCTGCTGACAGGCACAGCAGCTCCGCTGAGGTTCAGTGGAGCTGCGAGGTCATACCTGTCATCTTCCAGGAGAAAACACAGGTTTGCATCCCTCTCTCTGCTTGGAAGACTTTAGGGCTCTGGGGAAGACCAAAATTGCCTTGGGCAGTATGGTCTAGTGTGAGGCATCCCTGGCTGTGGCAGGGGTTGGAACTGAATGATTTTAAGGTCCTTTCTAACCCAAACTAATCTGTGATTCTGTGATTAGCTGGAGCTCCTGCTTTTCCAGGAGGAGGCTGTGTTGTATGTTTTTTTCCCCTGGTCATTTGAGTCCCAGATAGGGTTGGTGTATCTGAGGAAGATCTATGCTCTTAAACATTAGTTACCCTTCATCTGAGAAGCCCCAGGAATGTACACATGGGAAAGTTCATTGTGTTAGTGCTTCCTTTTGCCCCAGGTAATGCTAGGAATAAGCCTGTGGGCTGTGGGATTCAGCAGGGAGCAAAGCTTTGCCTGGCTCTGGTGGCCAGGATGGAGATGTGGACACAGGGATGCTGCCAAGGGTGGAGGTGCTTTGCAGCCAGGACCTGTCATCTCCTTTCTCCCACATCAAAAGCAAAAATGATCAGTCCCCCCCCATCATCCCTGATGCAGGAAAATCCTCTCTGATATTAATAAGAATCTAATTTTACATTTATTGTTCCATGAATTAATTACATTGCAAGTAGAGTTACCTTTTACACAGCCATTAAACTTCAGGAAGGCCTCTTTATACCACTCCATGGATAATTTAATTAGCATAGTAATGTCTTATTAGCTATAAACCCAAAGCTGGTTTAGAATCACTTAAATTAAAACTCAAAAGCCTTCAGCCACCTTGTAACCCCTCTGCCTGAGTGGTGGGCAGAGGATGGAGTGTGCACAAGTGGTGGGCTTCACACTGCCACAGGCAGAGCCTCCGGGTAGCTTTCTTGGCTGCAATGCTGCCTGCGCAGCATCCACGGGGCTGAGATCATGGGTAGGAGCCCCTCAGCTTGCCTCCTAATCCTCATTTCGTTTCCTGTTAGCTATCAATTGGTATTTGCATTAATTGGGCTACTCTGGAAAAGCCATGATAATCCATTATGGATGGACAATTACAGCTGCAGAGGGGAATTTAGGAGCTGAGGCGGGAGCATCTGTGGCACTTCGAGGAGGGTCCTGTCCCCAGCCTAGGGCTCCCTGGGGCTGCAGGGTTGGTGCCACCTTCTCCATAGGTTTTCAGCAAAGGAAACCCCAGAGCTGGTGATGGGGCTGGTTCCCAAAGCATCCACCCAAGGCGAGCAGGAGCAGAGGGCATCTGTCTCATCACGATACCAGTGCAGCATGTCCCCTTGGTCCTGGGGTCCCCTCTGTCCCCCACCTCCCAGCAGCAACATCCTCTCTGTTAAAGCGCTGTGACTTCAATGTTGTGGCTGCACTGAGATTTATGCATGGAGCTGAGATTATGTAGCTGCGTTTCACATGATCCCAAACATCCCACTCACACTGGGGTCGGGGCTGGCACCTCTGTTCTTAAATAGCGCAGTTTATGTGTTAAACCCATTTTAACATTACCCCTTCTACTGTTCAGTTAATGAGTGTAACTTTTTTGCTGTAACATATCTTCTTAGCTAATAAATAGCTTAATTTGGGGGTTTGGAAATTGACTCAGAGCAGAGTTTAACAAAATCGAAGAGCAAGACTATGGTTTGAATGTAATAATCTGAAAATAATTGATTAATTTGCATGATCCTTCATAATTGCTTCAATTTACACCCAAGAGGCCACTGTCATCAATAGATGAATAAGACATGATTTTTAAAGTCCCAGTAATGCATGGGCTAGAATGGAGGCAATTCACTCATCCTGAAGCATGGCGCAGGCTCCTTCCAGCACAGTGCGGGGAGAGCTCTCATTGTTAGAGAAATCATGCTGTAATTTAATTCACTTGTTAAGAATGTAATTATGTTCATCATCCTCAGGAAAGAAGAGGATCAAGTCCTATCAGAGTGATGCTAACCTTTAGACAGAGAGATTTCAACAGAATGAGGAAGCCAGGCGACAGCATCAAGAGTCAGAAGTAAAGAGATTAAAATGCTGAGATTTGGCACGGATGCTCTTTAAGGAGTGACATAGCAAAACAGCTACCTTCTGCAAGGTACTTAACCACATGCTTCAGCTTCAATTGCCATTAATGAGATTTCAGCATATGCTTAGCTATACCGGGACCTGACAGTACCAAAGGCTCAAACTGCCTGCCTGGGTCTGATCCGCGAGCAAGGGAGGAAGGCAGGAGCAAAGGCAGGTAAATGGCAGGGTTCAGGAAGGTGCTTGGGTACAACAATGGTCCTTCAAAAAATGGAAATCCAACCTTCACAAGGTCAAAAAACAGGGGCAGAAAATACAGCATGAAAGAGGGGAAACAGGAAGCCAACAAGAAAATAGCAAGACTTGGTAGGAATGGAAACAAACAATAGATAATTCAAGTCTGCCAGGAAGAGGAAAGCCTGCAAAGGAACGAGACAGGTCCGCTGGCTCCCCAGGAGTTAAAGGGAACAATTAAGGCAGATGAGGACACAGCTGAGAAGTGAAATGATTTCATTTCATAAGTTCTCACCTCAGGGGATGTTGGGAGAAATCTGCTCTTGACTTGCTCTTTTCTGGTAATAAAGGTGAGTTGCTATTAAGGATTAAGGTATCAAATGAAGAGGCGCTGGTGCAAATAGGTAATTTAAAAGATATTAAGTCACTGGCTCTAGATGGGACATTCAGGGGTTTTGAAGAAACCCAGTAATACAGTGGCTGAGCTGCCGGGTGAGCTGCAACAATATTCATCTCCCTGCCAAAGCAAGTGCGGGATTAGAGGGCTGGAGGGCAGCAGCAATGGCTGTGCCTCTGTTTCATAAAGAAACAGAGAGAAACCCAGCAACGGTGAGCCTTGTGCTGCCAGAGACACGGGTGACATGGTCAGTGCGTGCTGAGATCCATCCTTGTGATGCTGAGGGTACATGGGCATGGGGGGGACCCGTCTCACCTTGGGCTGATCTTCATTAGCTCCTTTTACCCTGTCTCATTAGCTTTCTGTTTGCAGGACTTCACAATCACAGAGATGAGGCGGCAGCAGCTTAAGAGATGTTTCGGTCTTGCACCTTCTGCCTGGCACTCCTATAGAAATCTCCCTAGAGGAGAAGGAAGAGCAGCTAAAGTGGAAATACAGCAAACGTATTGAGGCAGAAAAATTACCCAGATTTAAGGCTGCCTGCTCAACCCTTTGTGCACGTATATTAAGGCACAGTACATGGCTATGATTCAATTCCCCTCAAGTTTGCTTCCTAAAAGATAGCTTGCTGTGCCTTCAAATAACATTTCCTTCCACCCTAAGGCGGGCATCTAAGAAAGGTGGGAAGATGTCAGGCTAGGTGACACTCAGAGGTCCCTGCTAGCCTGAATTAGCCCATTACCATAGGAGTCTTCCTCCAAAGGAAGTCCAGATGTTCAGACACAGAGCTGTCCACTGAGATGACTACAAACATATTCCAGGTGATTTCTTTCACCTGGACCATTACTTCTTCCCAGTTTGTGACACCATAGGGTGCTGCCACCATCCTAACCCTGAATCTATGGGTACAAACACTGGAGGAGTTAGAAGAATGTTGATTTGGTGATAAGCCATCTCTAAACAATTTACTTTAGAGGTCCTGCTTGTCCTGAAACAATTGATGCCAGAGACAATATTCTGGCTTAGAGGCATCCCTCAAGTGACGCAGTCCAGCAGTGCCTGTGCTCCAGTTTAGACAATGACTTTCATGAGATGCAATCAGAGTGGGAAACTCTCCACCCAGACATGAAACCTTGTTATAAAATCATAGCCCTGAAAACAGGATCTTTTAAATCCTGGGTTTCCCTCCTCCCAGCTCTCCTTTGCTCGACTGTGGGATTTAATGCTGAGTTTTGCAGCCTGAGGGCATTACGGTTATCTCCAGCAAGGCGCTAAGGTATGGAAATGCAAACATGGTGCTTGGGAAGCCCTAACCATGATTTGTGGTGATGATATGCCACAGAGGCATGACTGGGGCTGTAGCATTAGGGTGACTTTTAAAATCCGTGTTCAGCTACACTGGTATTTAGAGGTGTGATAAATTTGTCTTATGCTTTTCTCTTTGCTAAGGCAGGGAAGGGGTATGACGCTGGGGAGTTGTAAAGCCTCTTTGCTGCAAGAACTCCTGCCTTAGCTCTGCTGCCTATGTACCTGAGGAGAAAAGCTGCCTTGCTGCTGCACCTGCCCCCAGTTCCTTTAGGTGTTGCAGCCATGAGGCATAGAAGAGATTAAAAATCAAGGGGAAAACAAACAGCGTTTGTGTCTGTGTACAGGGTCAGTGGTGGTAAAAGCCTGCCTTCAGAAAAAAACCATCTGAGATGATTCTGAGATCGTTCAAAGCATTGCAATGCCTCTGGGTATTTTTCACCATCCCTGTATTTTTCTTGTTAAATGTGTAGTTTATAATATTTCTATCTTAGTGGTTTACTGGGGACCATAAACACCTGATGAAAAGCACTTGCAGACTACCTGGGATGTTCTGAAAAGCATGAGAGCCATAATAGTCCGCAGGAACATCTGCATCCTGACAGTCTGAGTTTATCTGGGTAGAGCTGCATCCGTGTAGAGCTTCCAATTTAATTTCCACGTTTTTCCAAAGAAGAAGAAAAATGTCTTATGTTTCCTGGGTGACTGGAGGAAGGTTTTACTGTGCCAGGCATCTCTAATCTCCCTGTGCATGATTTCCTTAGTGGCAGACAGAGTGCAGCAGTCTGACTAGACACGGAAAAGTGGATAAGGTCTGGAAATGATGCTTTATAGAGGTGTGGGGTTTCATCACATTCTGCTTCACTTTCAATAGATCAATGATCATGAAAGCAATTGATGGGCTTGGGGTCTCAGTGAGCTCAGCCCTGCTCCTGCACAGCTACAAATAAACAATGTCCCCCAATCCCTCTCTGCTTCCAGAGTGCCACAGATCTCTGCCCTTCCCTCTTGGAGAAGTCCCAACCGCGCTGTGTTCATGGCAAGCTCATGCCTCACAGGAGCTAAGTTAGTGGGAGGTTGGCTGCTTCTTGGAGGCAGCCTTGAAGGGGCCTGGAGCTGTGAGCTGGGTTGATCAACAGTGCAGAGGGCACTGTCGCTGTGATGGGAGGTGGGTGCCAAGGAGAAAGGAGCAGGTGGCGTGGGCAGCGATGCAGAGTGAGGTGCGCACACCTCCAGCAAGCAGCACCCACCCAGCACAGGCACAAACTGATGGAGCTCAAGCCCTGCCTGTCAATACATGCAAATGCTGGGGATGGCAGTGACATCCAGCGTGCAGCTGCTGCAAGGAATTCAAAGTGGATTGCCAAACTTTTCACCCTTACAGGAGTCTACCAGCTTACAGCTGTCCCCTCCGCAGCAGGAAGCTGCTTCCATTTAGAGCCGAATGAAGAGTGGAAAGGGGGGGGGGGGGAA
>NDXB01012865.1:29985-46870 GCA_002631895.1 Agapornis roseicollis | reverse complement strand
AAAAAAATTATTTCCTAATTTTATAAAAAAAAAAAAAAAAAAAAAAAAAAAAAAAAAAAAAAAAAAAAAAAAAAAAAAAAAAAAAAAAAAAAAAAAAAAAAAGAAAAACCCAAAACACTAAGAAAAAGAGCAATGAGAGCCTTTATTCCCAGGAGATCCTTTTAAAGAATTTAGGCTCCAAGTGATGTAGTTGTACTTCCTGTGATCTGCAGCATTCAGTTTGGGAACACAAGGAAGGTCACTGCCTTGGAACAGCTCAGTACACCCACGCTGCACACGTAGAGCACTCAATTCAGAAAAGCAGCGGGACAGACAGATACTGCGAACACAGGAGAGGAGGACTGCTGACCTGGGGAGAGTCGTTCAAGCTCACACACAGCAGCAGGCGTCTCTCTGTTGGAGCAAAGCACGCAGCAGTGGTGGGAGACAGAAAAGCTCTTTAACAATGCAGAGTTAAGAGAACTCCAGATAGATAATATGCACACACCATCCTCACTCCCAGCTTCAGGCAGGCTGGGTTTGTGGAAGAGAGGTGTTACAAAGTTGTAAATTTCGTTAATGATGAATCACGCTGTATTAGCATGGTTCCTGCCATTAGAAGCATTTGGAAATGATGCAAGCAGCTATACACACAATACATTTCATAATGAACACACAGCCCGAGGAATGTCACTTGATGCATTATTGATAGGCAGCCACTTCTGAGGCGAGATGGCCTTTGAACAGCACTGCAGCAGGAGGGTAGGGTACAGGGAAGGAAAATGACTGAACAAGAATGCTAAACTGCTGCAGGACTTAGATTAACAGACTAATTAGCAGAGTTTGTCTACACTGAAAAAAAATAACTCAAGCACTGATCCTAACCTGACCTCCCATTTACATCTTTAGTTCAAGCACAGCAATTTTAACTTGAGTTGGTGGGAGACACAGACAAGAGTTTGATGAAGCACATTTAAGCAATACCTAAGCACCAGTGCAGGCAGGCAACACTTGGGGATCCCTAAGTCCTACAAGTTTTCCCCCTGCCATGCACACAGCTACAATACTGTGATACCCTGTGGACAAATTCAGAAGGCAACATAACTTTTTAATATATATTTACAATATATATATACACAATATAGATGTATATCTTCATTTTAAAAGTTTAGTGCTATATGTAAATACAGCAGAGCATTCAGACTCCTTGGCATCCTGCAAGCACAACTACTGCTATCCTTTCTTCAAAGGATGCCCAAGATCACTTGAGCTCAACTCATTCAAGAGGGGCCAGCTCTACTGGGATACACAGCTCAGACCACCTCTCCCTACAAGCCCTTCTCTTCATGACTCACCAGGACAGGGGTGGGAAAAACACCATTCAGTACTTCAGGCACACAAGCCCTGCATCACTAGCAGAACCCAGCTTAGCGTGTGTGAGCTATGAGCTTTACTCAGCTCTGACAGACATCTGCAGGAAAAAAAAAAAAGAGGTGAAGTTGCTGGCCCTATGAAATAGGAGGTGGAGATAAGGCTTCCCTTGAGCAAGGAGGCATTTCATCCTGAACCAGAATCCCCCGAGTTGGAACCCAGTCAGAAAGCCCAAATAATAGCCATTCTGCTCACAAAACCACCACTGAACCTTGACTGTTGACGAGCTGTCTGGAACACAGTTTTAAACTCATTCAAAATAGAAAGGGGAAAAAAAATCCTGCCTTCCATCATCCCAGTAAGTCATTAAATCAGTGGTTTTCTCCATTCTTGCTTTGACTGTTTTTCATTACTTGGTTCTTCACCAATTAAATACTTTCCTCAAAATTGACAGATTTTAAACTGGTTTCTTTCAATGCATATTTTAATACTTTCCCCTTGCATAATGCAACTGGAAACCCTTAAGTATTGCGTATGTATAGATATGGAAATTTTGCTTTTACCTAGATTAAGTGTTTTCATTGTTTCTTTGAACCACCCAGCTTGTGTCTTTTACAGGAAATTAAATTAACACAAAGCATCTTTAATAATTGTAAGAACTCTCCAACAATTCAATTTGCAAAAACACAGGCCAGCATTCTGCACTACAGTAGGTGGTTTATCCAGCACTTTGATGGAAGATCTTGTTCAGAGCCTTGTCCAGAAACTTAACACCATTTCATACTATTCCGGTGATGCAGTCAATGAACAGAAAACAATTATGAGAGCACAGCCAAGCAACTGTTCGCAGGCAAAGTTGCTTCAGTCTTAAAATTTGGAAGTCTCTGGGTACCCACTAACGTAATCAAACTGAGCTGCAGCCAGGATGAGCTCCACGAAGGCAAGTTAATACTAATCTGCTTTATTCTGCTTTCCTAAAACAAAGCCAGCTCTCCATTGCCAGAGGCCCAGCCTTGCAAAGGATGGAGCTTGGAAGCTCCAAAACCTGCACAGGGTCTTGGCAGGGAGTCTCCAGTACAGGTCACCTCAGAGGATGCACAGGAGAGGGATGAGCAGAAGAGATGCAGAGAAAGAAAGACAGCACCAAGGTACAGAGAGGACTCAAAACAACAAAGCAGCCCCGGGACAAAGGCTGCTACATACATGTGAGCAGTTGCCCCTACTGAATATGTAAGGCCATAGCCAGAGGCAGCAGCCCAAACCACAAGCTCTTGCTTCAAAGTAGCAACATCTCAACAGCTACTTGGTCACCTGTATCACTCCCACTGAGCTGTACTGCCTGTCCTTGTACACCACTAGGACTCTGCATGTCACATATTCAAGCAGCCCCGTCTTGGAGGTGCTTGGGATCTCAAAGGAGGAAGACAATTAAAAAGCAAGATAGTAGGAAAACAGTGAAAATATAGGAGGCCTCAGAGGGAGCAAGTGGCAGAGCTACAAACAGAGTTCAGTCTGGCTCCATCCACCCAACAGCAGCTCCAGAATGAACACAACCAGCTTTTGTTGCAAATGCCAAGACACAGAGCATATTCCAAACAAATATTCCTTAAGAGGTAAAAAGAAAAAGATAGATGCCTCAATTAAGACTTCTGGGACAACTATTTCTGCTCCTGGGTTCATAGGCTTTACCCTATTTTTAGTAAGTTGTCTTTGCAGATGTCAAAATAACATCTCTCCCCCTCTTTAATACACAGCTGGACATGAATCTTTGCAGCCTGACAGGGAGCATCTGCATCCAGCTTCACAGATGTGAATTACAATAGTAAATCTCGAGAGAAAACCTCTTCTCTGGAAATCCAAACACAAGTAGTTAATAAAGTCCCACTGCTGAGCACACAGCCCATGGGAAGGAGGGACCCACAAGTGCAGTCAGAAAGTCCCTTCCCCCATCCTTTATTCTCAAGCAGCATGATTGAAAAAAATCAAGGTGCAATTCAAACACTGCGATGAAGAATTGCTCCTTTCCTCCAGGCACTATTAGCACACAGCACTGCAGCTAAGAATCAGCATTTTGTTTGGAAACTGCCTCTCTCTGGCCATCAGAGCTCTGTAGAAAGGCTGCAAGTTTATTTACATCCACCAGATTCAACGCGATCTCTGCAGGCAGGAGAGGCAGCCAGGCCATGTGGATGCTGCTTTTCCGTGGAGAAGCACTGCTGCATTCCCGTGCAGACCCACAGTTTGAAACTCCTAGGGAGCATCCATCCCTCCCCACATCCAGCCCTGTGAGAAGCAAGTGGCACTGCAAACCCTCCGGAGCATCAGGCTGCTCTGGCTGTTCAAGCCTAGAGTAAGCTGGAATGTAAAATTATAGGAGTCCATCTCATGCCTCAACTGCTCTTTGACACCAGCACACCTCCCAGAGCATGCATGCTCTCTTGTATGCTTTTTGTTCTTCATGAGGCCAAAAAAGCTCACTGGGAGAACTGTGCCCATTCCAAAGACACAAGCCAGCAAAGTCCATGCCTCTGGGGGCCAGCTCTGACTCCATCCAGGGAAAATCATCTCAGCCTCTGAAGCTTCCTTAATGCCATCACTGCTGGGAAGTCCACTACACCCTTATTCCAGTACTGGGAATACACTGGGAAAGGGGTACAAGGGCCAGAGCCAGCCCCAGCAACAGGGAGCCAAGCTCCCCATTGACAGTTTGGCCACTAACCTCCATCTCTGCCTGACACCCACAAGAGGCTCTGCAGCAACAACAGGGCTGTCGCACATCCACTCCAAGGCTGCTCCAACAAGATTAGTTTCCCCTGCTTTCCACATGCTTTCCACACACTCCATCACTGCAAAGCACAAGGAGGAAGCAGGTATACTAGAACAGCTTGCAAAATCCTGTCACATAAGCAAACCAGGTCCAGTTTGCCCATGTTAGCAGGGCACGCAGCCCGACCTCTCCTTTCTCTATGCCTTCTCAACCACAGATTCACCCTGAGCAGTCCCAAGTTTTGTTCACCTACTTTACTTCATCACCAGCAGCCCTCTGCTTCCCTGTACCCACAGTTCTCTCCCATAAATCTGCCTCATTTCTTGCAAACTCCTACGCAGAGGGCTTGGCGTCCTGGCTTGTTTCAAACTTCACTCAGCCTTATACAGGCACAGCCAACTTTGACAGGAGCATTCATTTCCCATTCTTCATAGTCTCAAAGCTATGCAGCATATTGAGTCCTTGCTGTAACCTCCTGTTTATCACAGAACGAGTAACAGTTTAATTTGGATTAATTTCACGTATGGCTTCTATCAGACCCTGGAGAACCTCAGGCTGCCCTCACACTTCTATATAAATATCAACTAGATCCAGGCATGAAGTTCTAGATAAGGGACAAAACATCTGCTTCAAAGTTTTGCAGCACAAGCTAGACAAGAAGGATGAAAGAAAAGACACTGCACAAATTATAGCACTCTGAATTTCCTTGTGTGCCTGTGGGAGACTGCAGGTACAAAGGGCAGGGACATGAGCTTAGAAGACAGACACCATGGCAGATGACAGTGCAAGTAAGGAGCATGTCCTCCAATAGGACACATGGAGGTATCTGAGGATCACACACTTTAGCTGCCAACGCCACTTTCCACAGCTCCCAGGAAGGGCCAACAGGACAGGGGATGCTGAATCCATGCAGATAGCAGCAGAGCGATGTAGGCTTGCAAGACAGCCAGATGCCACACCAGTGATGGCCAGCTAGCTGGGCACACCCCATCCAAAACGTCACAGCCTGGAAGGGGATTTTTCATTATTTTTATATCAAGAGACAGTATTTTGCACTGTGCTGTTTTATCCTTGACCCTGTGATTCAAGCCAGCAGGTTCACCTGCTGCAGCACTTGGCTCTGGAGCAGCTCCCACCACCCAACAAGCCCACCTCTTCCCCACCAGGGGCCTGTTTCCTTGCCCTTCACTTCCACACCCAAAGACTTCAGCAGCAGAGACCCACTGCTCCCTCCATGCAAAGGGAGCAGTTCAGGGCTCCCTCCTCTCTTCAGATACCATCTCCCTAACAACTCACCCAGGCAAAAAGGACAACAGTAAATTATCTCCACTTGGGCTATCACTGGGTCTGCATCCTCATCAACCTCTCTTTCCAGAAAAACATTGCAAGTCAGACAATGCAAAACCCAGGTCTCACTAGAAGCATAAAGCAGTATTTTCATTGCCTCTAGCAGATATCTCATGTACTGCACTGCTATTTCTTGTGCTGCTTCCAGCAAGTCACATCTTACTCACAAACAGCCAATGTCTTAGGGCAAAAAGAGACAGCAAACCTAATGGGGCCCAGAGGAAAGGCTGGGGGTCTCAGATCTTCCTTTTAACACAGAAACACAGACAGCCTCCCTGCTTTGTTCCTAAATGCAGGCTCTGCAGAAGCTACATGAACATAGCTGAATCTAAGGAAAAGCGTTGTTCTGCATCACATGCTACAGTAAAGCCTAGCCCTAATTACTGCAGCCATACAAAAATGATCTAGCACATTTAGTAAGAAGAGTAATTAACTCCAATATCACAGCCAAATTCCAATTTAGCATCAGTAGTCCAGCCGGATACACTGTCCTAAACAGCTGGGTCGCTGATCCTAAACTATTACCACATGTGCTGTAGCTTCCCTGCCCACTTTGCTCCCTCCTCTCTGAAAGAGGCACTGAGATACATCAGTACATCAGGGAAAGCCCCTGCAAAAACATCATCTTGTTTCAACTACTTCTGCATCTACACATGCCTGACAGTAAGCTCAGCCTTGCCTAAATGCAGCAGCCCGAATTCTGCAGCCTGTTATTTTTATGCCATGCCTCAAGGTGAATTGAGCAGCATAAGGCACAGATGAGTGCTAAGCACACAACCTCACATATGTTTTGACTACTGCATTTTCATACCAGCACTGGGTTTCACTAGGAGCAAAGTGACTTTGCAGGACAGCATGTCAAACAGCTTCTCTTTACAGAAACACAACAGACCTTTGTTGTGAGGAACTCAAACACATGGCAACCACAATTTTTGTTCATCATATCTCATCGATATGTTCACCGATGAATGAATAAATTAGTATTTACAAAGGCAAGTTTTCCAGTTGGAGGCTATTTACTTTTGCCTCAATTACAGCAGCTCTGGCAAGCTAATTCAAGATACAGATGATGTACAAGCCAAGCAGCAAGTGCTTGCATGCTGGGAACTGTTCAAACAGGAATAATTCAATCTTTTTGTAGGCTCACCCCCGCTAATTTGCCACAAGCTGTCTCTTTTCAGCTGCTACATGAAGCACAAGAAAATAACCAAGCTGGATTAAGCTGGTAAGTTTACAATCAGTTCATCTGCTGTGAGTTCAGGTCAGTTAGTCTGCTGCATAAAACAAGTTAATTTTTTTCAGCTTCACAGGGTTAAAGAAACAAAAGTTTATTGCCATAACCAAACATTTCTCACCGGACAAGTGTGCAGCAATTACTTAGCTAATGCAAACTACTTTCAATCTGCATGCCAGGAATGTATGGGATAATTGTAGGGCACTCTCTTCCACCGACATTTTACAAGTATGCTTTAGGTAGCTATGGAGACGTTACAGCCTTCTTCATTTCGCTGTCATAACTAGACAGCTGTTGATTTCTTTGTAAAATTCCTTGGAACAGTGGGGAAGGAAGGGGGAGTTTTAAGTATCACAAGGTCTGAGAGTAAGAAGTTGAAGAAAACAATAACAGATTTCAGATGGAGACAGCAGCATGGAGGCTCCTTACAGGAGGTAGCCTTGAACTCCAGGTCCTGCTTGAGTACTTCAGCAAGCAAGGAGGTAAGCATACACTACAGTGTGAAGATAACAAAGATAGCTCCCAGACATGTCCAAAAGGAAAAGCATTTCTAGCTATCACTGCCATCACCCTGCACAAAATGAGGCACTGTCCAAGGCCATGCTGTGGTTTTGCTCCAACACAAAGCTCTCCAGAAACATGGCAGGTCACCATTCTTGCAATCACCATGCTGGACTACAAGATGTTCCCCTCTCCCTGCAAGTACTTTATGTGGAAGCTTCATCCCCGGCAGGCCTTGCAGACAATCAGTGCCTCCTCTCCACCCTCCCCAGCCTTGCCATAGACAAGAGCTTGACCAATCCTGCACCTCACCCTTCTTCCAACAACAGCTCAAGAGCTTGCTGTAAGCTGAGCAAATGCTGGTCCTGAACAGCCGATTCCATCATGATGCCCAAAATGATCCTGAGAGAAGTGCCTTTTACTACATTGACACTTTTATGATCAAACATTTTGGCATATGAGGATTTAAGACTGCACATTGCAACAAGCAAGTGTGAGACCAGAGATACCGACCTGGAAAACACTGTGTTGCATAGATAAGGACTCCAAATAATTATAGATTTAGGTCCCATTCAGAAACTCCCTTAGTAATGAGAACAACAGATCAGGCTCCTAACAGATTTTTCCCTTTGGATAAAACAGAAAGGAAGGCCTGTTCAACTGAAACATTTTTCTTGAATTCACCTTAGACCCAGTCACAACAATGGGGGCAGAACCTGCAGAATTATCTCTAACACCAAGCTGCAGGAAGTTTACCAGCACCACCCTGAAAACAAACGTCAATCTTCTCATCTCCACACTACAATTAAAGCCTCAAGACCAAAATGACGTTCTTAAGCAACAATGCAAATGGAGGGAGAGCAAGCAATATACTGCTTGCTGGAGCATTTGCACCTACCACAGACCTGTTATTGCTCCTTTCACATAACTATCCGTCTATGCAACATCATCATCAATACCTCTTTGTTAATTCCTGTGAAGGCTTGGGAAGGGGGAAGGATTAATCATCCTTTAAGCTAGCAAGAAGCAGTGTGAGGAGTGCCATTACTGCCCTCGGGGCATATGAGTGCCACCAGCTGCTGGGGTGGAAGCACTTGGTCTAGACAGCACAGACACTTTCATCACCCTCAGTGACAGTCAGATCAGCCCATGCTCACAATGCCCGGTCACAGCTTTGCCACATACTTCTGCAACTGGCATTACTAACTGGCAGCCAGTGAGGCCACCCAGTCCTGGTGCCCACCAGTGCAGTGCTGCACAGGAAGTGAGGCAAGCCAGCCATGGGGCTAGCCCAGGGCTTGCCCACCCCACAGACAGCTGCTCTCAGATACCACCCCAACACCATCAGCAGCATCCCAGTTTCACAGCAGTGCCAGGAATCTGGTTGCACACCCCACCAGGTGCCAGAGGCTTACTGCAAGACTGTGGCATCCCCATGCCATGGAATACAGCCCAGCCTCAGCCACTGCTAGCAGATGGCTACATGACCCTTCCCAGGGTACCAGAGTGGAATGGCACACATCCACACCCCAATCCACCAGCAGTGCTCCTGCTCACTTGGAGAACAGAGCCACACTGCACAAACCTCCCTGGGGTCCCCCACCAAAGCAACCCTCCCAAGCAAGGGCATCAAGAAGAGATGCACACTCCCTCACCCAGTGTCCAAATTCCTAGTAGTGCTGCACTTCTCAAGGATATCTCCTGTCCAACACCATCAGAAGTTGCAGTGGTCTGCCCAGCACTACAAGGAGGTCCAATACCAGCTTCAGGATAAGTGAGGTAATCTCCAACAGGATGCTTTCTGGCTAGGACCTGTTTCATATCCATGGGAAGGTGTAGACCAAGGTAAGCCACTCTATGCTCTTTTTGGAGGAGGAGAAAGAAATAAATAAGCAAACCAGAAAACCAAGGAAACCAACCATACAAAGTACAGAAAAAAATCCCAGCCTAAGACAAGAAATTCTTCTATATGAAAATAAGAAAAACAAATTGTTAGAGCTAAATTAAGCTAAGCCGAGAAACATAAATATGCATTTCTGAACCTTGCCCTGATGCTTCCTTTACAAATATAACAAATCAGAAGTGCTGTCACAAGTTAAGTGAGCTTCAGTTAAGTGGAGGGGAAAAAAAAATGGTGATGTGTGATCCAACTGACAAGCTGTTTCAGGTCTGTTCTGATCCAAAACCAATTTCCCAGAGATTTAAATGAAGAGTAAAGAAATGGTCTTCATTGCTTAATCCTGATTTGGAAGCTGGACAGAGGATACTACAACAAAGCTAGCACCTGAACCCACCAGGAGACATCTAGATACCATATGCTTTTCCTGGAGATTAGTTGCTCAACACACCCACCACTTCTTGACTAACTTCTCTGTGCACACAGCTGTGGGCAGGAACTGGGAACACTTAAGTGTGCCTTGGCTGCTCCAACATGTCCTTATACTCCTCCCTCTGCAGAAGCTGAAATTGCCTGTGATACACATTATGCTCCAGAAGAACAGCCATTTGAACTTGGACCTTGAAAGAAACCACTAAGGACAGTTGCTTCAGCCTCCAGATGCAATGTGAAGGTTCCCCACCTTGCAGCACAAAGGCCCCCAGAAAGTAGGGTACACAAAGGGCTTGTCAGCTATAGTGCAGAGCTATCTGTGAGAGATACTGGCCAGTGCAGGAGAGAGAACATAAAGCCCCCAGCTGAGCAGCACAGGGAGCATAGCCATCAGACCACCACATCCCACTGTAACATGTGTTTTGGATAGGGAAATCAATGCAGTTCCTAGCACCAGGAACACTCCCTGCTTGCACAGACTCATCCACACCCCAGCCTTCACCTCCTCCTGCATCCTGCACACAGCAGCTCTTGGACGCAGTATGCTCCGCACCCTCCGCACCTGGCTTGCTGCCAGCGCTCTGGTGGTATCAACAAGGATGGACCCATGCTACATTTCAGCACAGGTTTATAAACCTAACCCAAGGTGCTAAAGGAGACAGTTAGATTGCACAAGAAAAGCTCCCAAGACAAGGCAAAACAACACAATCACATGGCTGACATCTATGGATACCCATTTACGCTCAAGAGAAGGAGGTCCCAACAGGCTATACGGTCCCTCTCCTTGCCAGCATCTTGCCTCCACAGGACTTCTTCCATGTGAGTAGACTACCTGATCCAAGCCTAAGACAAAAACAGATTCTGGCAGTCTCCGTATGGCAAGAGTGATTTTTACAAACCCCCACCAGCTGTGTCCTTGCTAAGCCACACAGAACCCAGACTGCTGTACTACAGCAGCATGGGATAAAGACTATTTTCAGAAACACAGCACATTTTGAAGATGTTTTTCCTCACCTGCTCTCCAAGGCAGACTTCAACTATCAGCATTACACTCTGCCGAGACTTAATTCGATCCTACAGACACCCTCACATGCCAACCTCATGACATTCAAAGGGCTAGTCTGTTCTTCTCTACATCCCATACACTCCCTGCTACCTGGGCTAGTCTAAAGGGCCGATCTCCTTCAACACCACTTACTGGTTTCTGAGGTTTTGCAAGGGCTACATTTCTGTCTAAACTTGGTACATTGTTACAGGTAGTGAGTACACATAGTTCATGGAGAAAATACCAAGTCAAGACTTCAACAGAACACCTACCTAGACTTTCTGAATTATTCTGGATCCTTTGAATGGACTACAAGGTTCCTGAACTCTGGAAATAATCAGGAATTCACTTTCACTCAGATTAAGACCTCTGCTATGGAAAGACATTCAGCAGCACATCACAGGCAATTCAAGCACACTTGGCAAACACAGCACATCTTCAAAGCATCCAATGTACTGGAAGCACTTCCAATTGAGTTCTGTGCATGTAGCGACCACATTCCTCGTTCCCTCTACCTGTAAGGTGCCTGGGACAGCAGGTAACCAGCAGTAAGGCACAGGCCACAAAAACGATTGGGAACAGCACACAGTCCGCAATCCATGCCTTGGTCACTCCTTTAAGCACAAATGCGATCGTAACCCTTAACCACACCTTATCCCTTCGGACAGAGAAACCATTTCTGCCAAATTCTATGTCAAATGGCAAAGGCAAACTGAACAGCCTCCGAGTCACTCACCAAACCACTCTTCCTTACAGCGAGGGAAGACATTGTCATTATTAGTGGCATTCCTTCTGAATTTGTTGTGAAATCCTCAGGACTCACACTGCACTAGGCTGAATCCCTCAGCCTTTGAACACCCAACCACGAAGCTGGGCGAGAATCAGTCTCCCATGACCATGCCTGCTGACAGAGCACATCAAACAGTACCACCCTTCCTCATCCCCCAAAACAGATCCTGGTGCTGTTTGTTCTTGTTTCTATCATTCATAAAAGAGCACTACAGGGGAAAGAGCTGAAAAAGAGGAGGTTGGGGCCTTGTTTGTTTGGCAGTTTGTTTTTACAGTATTAAAGCTATTTTTCTCTTACCAACTAAAAATTGCTTACATTTTATCTCCCCTCACCACCACTGCAGTGTCCATGAACTATATGGGTTATATCCTACACCCATATATAAACCACACCATATACCTTTTCCCTTGATTTAAGTTTAGAATTGATTGGTCAGAGAAAAGCCATGTAAGACCAAATCATTATCATTTCCTTTTATTTTGACACATCTGTTACAGAGCAAGAAAATAAAGTTATTCTGCCAAATCTGCCACACTTGGAGCCATGAGAATTCTTTGATTTAAAACATGCTGATTCACACTAGTGGTTATCAGATTTTTCTGGTCCAAGACATAACTAGACAGCTGTCTTTGACAGCACAAAGATTCTCCAGTTTAGAGTTCAGATGCTGCAACAGCCGGCTCAAGTCTCAGCCATAAGTTTTCCAGTATTATTTAGGGAAAAGCCTACAAGGAAAGATGCAAATACAAATCCACTTTTGGATCAGTGTACTTGATCTTGAAGCCTTTTGTTCACTGGTGGCATTTGATGGGATCTTATTCATGCAAGAGCTACATCCAAGAGTTACAACACTGTGCCTACTGGAAATGCGATTACCATCAAGATGTATGCAAATGACTGCTTAAAGTCACACTTTTTGTTATTTTTATCTTACCTCAAACACCACAAGCCAGAAACTGCTTAAAAGGCCTCTGGTCCCGATCCTCTGACACAACCTGCTTAATGACATGGAACAGAAAACAGGAAAGCAAACATCCTTACCTTAACACAGACTGCAACACAGATTTCCAGCCTGGTGCTGGACAGGAGATCTAATCTCCTTGCCTGAATGTTCTCATGTAATACAGGAGAACACAGACTTTTGCATCCTCCAGTGGTTTTAGCAAGATTCAGATTTGCACCATGCTTCCAAAGAGAAAGGAGAACGATTCCATGCTTCACCAGAGCCATTCCTCACAGTCCTGAGATGACACGCAGGAGCAGATGGAAGACACAAGGCATGAGGGTGAGATTTCACGGCATTCCCCCCAGGCAGCACCTCTAATGAAGGGTGCTCTGAAGAAGTATTAGCTCTGTCAGCCTGGAGGGACCAAGCACTCAACAGAAACAGAGCACAGGACCCCCACCCAGGGGTATGTCAGGTTTGCAAGACTGCACTGTACAACCAAAATCCCTCCCAAGTTCTCCACCTGCCTCCCCCATTAATGAAGAAGATGGCCCAAGCAGGGGCAAGGAGAAGAAAGTCTTTAGCAGCAACTGGCTGCAAGACCTGTATCTAAATATATTTCCACTGAAGAAGAGACCACCTCCTTACATAATTGGTTTATCTTGGCCTATAGACAGAAACAGGAGAAGAGCCATTGGAAAAAGGACAAACCTTTATCCCACCGCACTTTCCTCACGTACAGCAGAAGTCACAGAGGAGCAAAGTGCTCTGGAAGCTAAAGGGTATCAGAAAGTCGTAAATGCCCATAGCAAAAGCAATACATATCACGGACAAGCAACTGCAAATCCAGTGTGATGACTTAATCATTAATGGAAAATTCCAACCTTGAAGCAGAAATAAAGTATCACCTTACCAGCAAATACTACTAGAAAAATAACAAAAGGCCACTATCCTCAGCCTGAGCTGAACCAACACACAAGTCAACTTGCGAAAGAAATGGGCAAAAAAAGGGGGGAGGGGGAAATAGGTGCATCATTTCCTGCATCTTGAGGAGTGTTCACAGCTGAGCAGCCTTGCTAGGGTGCTCCAAACAAGGAGAAATCCAAACCAAAGATCCCACCAGAAACCCACCTAGACACATTACCTGTGTCTTAGCATGATCATTGGTTACCTGAAGTTGGAAATATGCAACAGCTGCAGATAATGGCTTTAAGCTGACAGAGGGATTTAGATAAGACATTAAGAAAAAATTCTTCCCTGTGAGGGTGGTGAGGCAATGGCACAGACTGCCCAGAGAAGCTGTGGCTGCCCCATCCCTGGTAGTGTTCACGGTCAGGCTGGATAGAGCTTTGAGCAACCTGGTCTAGTGGAAGGTGTCCCTGCCCATGGCAGGGGGTGGGAACTGGATGATCTTTAAGGTTCCTTTTAACCCAAACTGTTCTATGGTAACAACCCCACGGTAAGATAAATACTGTCCTCCAAAAGAAGGAACAAGCTTTAACCCTGGATCAGATGCTGACTTTTCCCAATGTTGGGCAAGGGATCTAATCTCTCAGGAATAACACAGAGTCTTTATTATGTTACGCAAAGATTAATGCTTGTAAGCCTGCAATCTTCAAAGAGCTATTTGAACAGTAAACTTTACTGATTGCTGGAACTGTCATTAAATGGCCACCTTTTCTCCATTCACACATCACCTCTTTAGCAGTCAGCTTTCCATCATTAAGATTTTCCAGCCAAGACACAGGGAAGGCTGAGGCCCTAGTCCTACTCAAACTGAAAAGTCAGTACAAATACACAGACTGACAAAGAGAGAAACCTGGGCACAGCACATCTGCTAAGGAGACATTGTAACACACTGGTTAGGCTCTGGACATACAAACATATACAGTATGGCAAGACAGGGAAGGAACTTATACTAGGTGCTAAATAAATGCTACATAAATGCCTCGATATAAACACCAGCAGTAAACAGAAGGCAAGGCAATGTAGTTTACCTCTGCTGAGTTGGATCCAAGAGAAAAGTCACTAATGGGATGACTAATGGGACATCACAATTACAAACGGGAGGAGGAGGTATTATTCAGCCTAAATACAGGAAAGCACTCAGTGATTTTATGTATGAAGGTATTAAGTGGTTTTATGTATTTTTAATGCACAGCTGTATGCACAAGTTCCACACAAACAGGAGTGAAAACAACAAAACACACCTGACCCTTCCATAAATCTGTTCCGTACATTAATAAATTCACAGATGTCACTTGGCCAGACAGAAATAGGTCAGATCATAATTGTGGAGCTTTAAAGAAGCTGGAGTTTTGCTTCAAAGCCTGAAAATAACAACAGCACAAGAGGAAGCTATCCCATGAATACCAACCTAACTTGCATATCACCATTTACAAGCAGAGGCAGATGTTCCCAGCATGCAAATTCAGCTGTGGGGCTGGGGCTTTACAGACCCCCTCTAATACCACAGGAATTTCCAGGATACTCCATTACGTCCCTAAATCCTTCCTAGTATTTGGGCTCTTATTTTCCCTGTTGAAAACTACCACAAACCAGCAGACTATCAAGTCACAGGCATTTAGTGCTTGAACTCCTCTGGGAGTCGCGAACATTTTTGGACTACCTGAACCAGCCTTGTGATGTGGCCACATCTCTGCACTCCCCCCACCTTCACAGAAAACACATAACGCAAAGCACAACAAAGGAAATTAGTCATTCAAACAAGTTTACAGCAACACCATCTTGTCCTGAGTGCAAGCCAAAGGTATATTTTGATGCAATCACACCACTGTTAAGAAAGTGACTAAACCTTCTTTGGTTTTAAACCTCTTCAGGGGAAGGTTTTTCACTCCACTGAAACTGTCCCTTGAAGCAGTGAAAGACAGAAACATCACAGAAACCCCATGTGGATGGACTCATGAGACATAAAACCTCCTGAAGAACACCGCACTGTGCACCTTGTAACATGCAGCACTGCCTGCCTGTCCTCAGGCCACCCAGACCTGACCAGTGAGCCAGGACCAGACTTTGTCCTCCTCATCACCAGTGAGCAATGGGACCAGACAGGCCAGCAGCACCACCTAGGAACCTCAGTTGCTCGGGAATGGCTGTAATTTCAGGAATGTTAACAATTATCCTTATGTTGACATGGGTTACAAGTGAAGTCTCTCCATATACTGCCACAAATGCTTACATCAGGATCCCATTCCTTCCTGGAGCGTGTTTTACACTGCACAGTGCAACCCAAAATGGAAACTGGACTTGGTTCTAAATTGGGAAGAAAAAAGAGGAGATTCACCACAGCTTTCTGCCCCATGTGACATCCCTGATTTCAGGGCACTCCACCCTGTGTTCCAGGGAGAAGCAGAAATGTTACTCACCAGATTTTCCAGAGTGTGGATCTGCTGCAGACACATGTGCACAGGACATATCAACTTAAATATTCCTCAACAGAACTGATCCAGCAAATGGATGAAAATCCAGGGAAAAACTCACTGAAGGCCAGGATGCACTTGAATATGGACCCATACATATGGGCTCAGGCTCTTGTCCTTATCTCATTTAAGAGGGTCAGAGTGGCTGCTGAATACCTAACAGCACCTTGTTAAAAGGTGGCATGCCTCAAAGCAGGAGCAATGCTGCTGGAGAGAACTCCCTGCTAAGGGCCCCATTCCACAGCCCAGCAAATAGGTGAAGCTCTCACTGCCTTCAGGGAGGAGAGAAACATCAACTTCATACTCCCTGCACAAAACACTGCCCTTAATTTACGAGCAGCACTGCACGCCGTTGATAGCCATACTCACGTGCAAACCAAACACCTCTGCTTCTAGGAGCTGATCCATTTGATACAGCTTTTCAAGAAACTGTGCTGAATCCTACTGTCAAAACTCCCATGGGACAGCTATTAAGCCAACCAGGGAGCATTTCGACCTTAGTTCCTTACTAATGTGAAGAAGTTAGAAAGCCAACATCCTTGCTGCATTCAGAACAGAGTTTAAACAGATTTCAGTTTTCCCAGTTTCCAGGATGCCTCTCAAACCGACGTGCCATGCTGCTTTACTGAGCGCACTGGCTTTACTGAAACCCTTACTCGTGGTTTTATTATAATCACAAGTCCCTTTTATCCTTCACCAATGTAAATCCTCAAGCTATAGCTGCTACCTTTAATAGAAGCAATAAATCTGGAGCTGGCACACTGAAACATCTTCCTCTCAGTTATTCGATCATGTAAGCATGGAGAATATTCTCACTCTGTGACCCATTTTTGCTGTTTACTTTTTGGAATGCACAGACACTCGTATTGCTCAATCATGCTGCCATTGCTCTACGTACCACAGCTTATACACTGTGCTGTTGGTAGTATCTGCACTTGGGCCAAAATAAGAGCCAGCACCGTCTCTGAAGGCTCATACACAGCCAAACCCAACTCCTAAACACTCCATCTGTGTTTTTGCATGAAATCAGTAGTGCTGCACTTCCACGAGAGAGCACACACGTCGTTATACCACAGTAAAGCGTTTAATACCGAAGCCGGAGCTCAATTTCTCCCCCCCCCCCCCCCCCCCCCCCC
>NDXB01012865.1:0-29919 GCA_002631895.1 Agapornis roseicollis | reverse complement strand
GCAAATTTTTCTCCCCCCCCCCCCCCCCCCGCAGACGTAACTACATAGGTGTAAAGCACTGTTTTACTGCTACAGCCAGCATGTGAGCTAGCAGAGCTATACCAGGTTTTAGAAGTCAGAGACCTAAAAGAAACAGACTTAGGAGAAATAATTACAGGATGTAAGAACCCCAGGCCTTAAATCAAAACATGTTTGGTAGTTTAAGATAAAACTCTCAACTGAAGTTTCTCAGTACTTGCGGCTCAAGTGTCCCGCTAAAGCCTTAAAAGATTAAACGGTAGCCTACCGCTTCCCAAAAGTCCCTTAAAGCACGTAAGTAAACTACAGGAGCTCAGTAGCCCATTACCGACCCTCCCTCTGAAACCGCTCTCCTTCCCCCTTTCAGCCAGGATGCAGCACAAGCAGCACGGGAATACCTAACCGCAGCCTGAAAAAAGACAGGATTTGGGTACGGGAAGGAAGGCTGGCTGCGAAGCCCCTCGCCGCACCCCGAAAGCTGCCCGCTCCGGCGGACACACGGCGTGTGCTCCCCCCCTCCGGGAGCCCGCTCTCCGGGGCACACCCGCTGCCCCCCGGCGGGGCAGACGGCCCAAGCCCATGGCGGTGGGGAAAAGCCGGCCCCACTGCGGCTCCGACGGCGCGGCGGGAGCCGTCGGTGCGCGCAGGACAGACACGGGGAGAGGCACGGCCCTCCGGGACACGAAACTGCCGCAGTCGGTGCGATTTCGGACTGCTGCGGCGGCCCCGGCAGCTCCTCGGCGCGCCCCTTACCTGCGCCCGAACTCTGGCGGGCCCTCCCGGGGCGCCAACACCTCCGCCTCTGCCGGCTCCCTGTAGCCCCCACCGCCGCCCGCGCCGCGCCACTCCACCGCCCGGCCGGTCCCGCCCGCCGGTCCGCGCTCCGCCCAGGACCGCCCGCAGCCCCGCCTCGCACACCCCAGCCGGGACCCAGCGGGACCGCGCCGCGCCAAGCACCCACCAAGCTCCACGCCCCAGGGCCGGGCTTTCGCGACGGCGCGGGCGGCAGGGCCGGGCCGGCCCGGGCCGGGCGGAAGCTCTGATTGGGGCCGACAGCAGTCACTCGGTGCCCGCGGAGGGCGGGCTCGGAGCCGTGGCCGAGCTGCCCCTCTTCTCCGCCGGTGCGTTCAGGAGCAGAGCCGTACAACAGGCAGGCTTGGGGGCTCGGCTTGGAAGCCAGGTGCAGGCAACTAACTTCATTATGTTTTGAGTCGACCCAAAACTTCTGTATTTCAAAGCTCTTCCTCCCATCCTTTCTCCAAAGGCTGGGTTAGACAAAACTCGTCATGTAATGTTTTTGTGTATGGAAGAAATGATTTGGTTGTAGTTCGTTTCTGACCATAGCTTCTAAAAATGTGGAAGTTTCCATTCAAAAGCATGTTGGAAGCAAACATTCTGGATTCTCAATGAAACAGGGAAGGTACCGTTCACAGTTTAAGCAGTTTGCAAAGAGGGCAACTCAATTCATAATTTGCTTTTTTCTAGCAAGTTACTGGCCTGTTGCGTTGGCTGCAGTTGCACTTAAACAGGGAGACCAAGTTTTAAACCGCAAGAAAAGAAACACATGCATGCGTGCAACTAAAATGCCTGGTTTTCTTCAGCGTTTTCTGTTTCTAGTGCTTCTCCTTCAAAACTTCAGTGGCTAACTATGGGTTTTGATGCTGTCAGTTCCTACTGTTTTGATAGCGTCAGTTCCTACAGTTGGTCTTTTTGCCCATTTTCCTCAGATCTTCATAGATTCTCCAGCGTGTGCTGCCAGTTTGTGGCCAGCCAATGGGCAAGTGCTAGCACCACGCTGAATCCTAGGGCTCCCACACGCAGTGCTGTACCCCTCCTGGAATGGCTGCAGTTGGACTTGCCCAGTAACAAAGACTGGGAACAAATACTGATCTCCACTGAGGTCCAGTATGTATCAGCCTTTGCGTTCTGAATTGACTGTTCCATTGATTCCTTTACTTACATTATAATTGATTTTTAATTCAAAAACTTAACATGACACAACTCAACATGAGCCGACAGTGTGCACTTGCAGCCCGGAAAGCCAACCATGTCCAGGGCTGCAACAAAAGGAGCAAGACCAGGTTGAGAGATTCTCCCCTTCCACTCTGCTCTGTGAGACCTCAGCTGGAGTACTGCATCCAGCTGTGGAGCCCCCAACACATGAGAGACATGGAGCTGTTGGAGAGAGTCCAGAGGAGGCCATGAAGATGATCAGAGGAATGGAGCACTTCTCCTATGGACACAGGCTGAGAGAGTTGGACTTGCTCAGCCTGGAGAAGCCTCCAGGGAGGTCTTAGAGCAGCCTTCTGGTGCCTAAAGGGGGCTACAAGAAATCTGGAGAGAGACTTTTTACAAGGGCATGTAGTGATAGGACAAGGGAGAGTGGCTTTAAGCTGACAGAAGGGAGAATTAGATTAGGCATTAGGAAGAAATTCTTCACCATGAGGGTGGTGAGGCACTGGCACAAGCTGCCCAGAGGAGCTGTGGCTGCCTCATCCCTGTTAGTGTTTAAGGCCAGGTTGAATGGGGCTTGGAGCAACCTGGTATAATGGAAGGTGTCCCTGCCCATGGCAGGGGGGTTGGAACTAGGTGGTCTTCAAGTCTCCTTTCCAACCCAAACCATTCTATGGTTTTCAGTGACAATTCTTATTAAAGAACATAATGCAGGAAGACTTTATTTGTCAGGATGGCGTGTGACGTGACTGAGATCTCTCTGAAAACAAATCTGAGCTGACAGAATGTTTCAAACAACTGTTTGAATTCTTTCATCAAAGAAGATACTTTTGCAAGTTAAGACAAGTCTCTGATAAGGTTTTCTGGCTTGCTTATCTCTCATCTCCCAAAATAGCTTAGCCATTTTTGCTCCAGGCTGGTTTGCAAGGAAAGGTTGATTTTCTCCACCTCTGTGAAAACGCAGGAGCCCTGGAGAAGTCAGTTACCTCACTCATCTCTCCTGTGAAGGCTGCAGGAGGTTATGATGAGAAATAAGAGGATTTTCAACGTTCTTCACTGCTTGAGGAAGAAAGGGAAAGAGCTTTTCCCTCACTTTGCAATGGGAACACGTCCTGTCTCCGTGGTTACAGATCAATAAATGGCATTAAGCCTGGTATTTCAAGAGCTGTCAGACATTTTGAAGGCACAGCATACACTCTTTTACATGATCTTCTTCAGGTGGCACTTTGAGTCTTCAGCACGTTGACAACATGGTACAACTAAGGATGTGGTGTTGCAGTGCAGTCAGTTTCCAGCTGGATCTGTGAGGTAGGCAGGCACTCCAAGCCTCCAGGATCACTGGCAGGAATTGGGTGTCCAGCGTGGAAGCACAAGCGGGACCATGCCTTCCACTGGCAGTGACTCTCAGACAAAGCCCCTTACAAACCAACAATGAAGAGCACTCTCATTAAATCTGCTGTGCATCTGTTCTGGGGTTTTGCTTATGTCTCATTGCTGAGTAATACACAGTGCAGTTTTTAATGCAGTTATCCTTACTACATTCTCAGCAGCATTACTATCTCTTCTTATAAAGTGACTTATAAAGTCAGTTAAAGTGACTCACCTGAGTTCATTGGGAGTGTTAATGACTTGTTGTGATCCAGGTTTCTTTTTCCTCTGGAAGCCATCTGTGTTTAGCAGCACGATGGTCATTAGCTCCCTGGCTCAGTGTCAGTGCTAGCTCACAGGCAGGGCCTTGCAATACAAAAATATCCATGTACATTGCAGCCAGTTTTTGTTTTATTTTTCTAAAACTTTAGCACCTTGTTGGGCCCCAAAAGTTTTCGTTTAGACCAAACCTACTGCCCAAAATCCAGCAGCTGAAAGATCTCAGGGTTCTCCTTTCCAAAGGTCAATGATTTCACACTCAGGCTGTACACAGCTTTCATTTCTGGACAGCTCAGAAAGTGGATGTGTTGAGTCCTTCTCTTTATTCCCAGCTGGGTGTTGACCCCCGAGCTAAGCCAGGGTGTTTTCATGTCAGGTCTCTGCTACAGAGCCTCCTGGCACAGTTGTGTCAGCCAGAGCTGTGATGAGATAAGATCCTTTGAAGGCAGAGCTGTACCAGCAAAAGCACCTTTTGCAGTTGGAGGTATAAGCAGAGAAAATGATGGTTTTGTCCAGGTAGCTTATTTTGCTTTGGGAAGCTGGAATTCACTCTCTCAGCAAAAGCATAGTTTTACTGTTAGAAGCTGCATATACTTGGAAATGGTTGCTTTTCTGACCATCCATTATAGCTGTATTGTCAAAGCTGTTCTGGCTTTCAGCTACCTCAAGTATCCCAACTGTTAAATGCTCAATAGAGCTAATTGTTTTAGCCAAAACCTTAAGCTTTGGTACAATGCTATGTTCCATCCTGGAACAAAGCACTGCACAAACAATTCCTAGCTGTCAAATCAATAATTTAACTTTCCTCCTTATGTTTGAATTCCCCTCCAATCCCTTCCTAAAAAGGAGAGGAGATGAGAGATTCGGTGCCCGAAAGATTGCCTTAATCCACAGCAGCTGAAGTACAAAACACCCCCAAAATTGTACCCCCAAAATGATCCAACTTCTGACCTCGGCTGTTCTATCCCTGAGTCTTCCCACATACAATCTTTTGAAAACACTGTAAGAAAAGCCCCACAGACTGAACCTACTGCTGAACTGACAGAAGGGATGCTGCCTTGGGTGTGCTGCACTGGCTAGACAGACCTGCTTAGGACTAAAGTTCTCCAAATGAGCAATTTCATAGAATCCGAGGATGGTTTGGGTTGGAAGGGACCTTAACACCAGCCAGTTCCAACCCCCTGGCATGGGCAGGGGACACCTTCCACCGGACCAGGTTGCTCGAACCCCCTTCCAACCTGGCCTTGAATGCTGCCAGGGATGGAGCATCCACAACTTCTCTTGGCAGCCTATGTCAGTGCCTCACCACCCTCAGAGCAAAGCAAGTTTCTCTCTAGAAAGAAATAGTGAAGAAATTTCTCTCTAGAGCTTGTAGTTTACACCCTCCAGAAAAATGAAGACTGTTTAAGAAAAGACCTATGCGTTTCTGTGCATGGAATTGTTTTAGGTGCCCCTAATCCTCTGAGGTGGGTTTACCTACAGGCCTGAGAGCCTGCAGCTGCTGTATGGGGTAACATTGCAGCAGGAGGAGGCAAAGTACTTCACCTTTCTATTTGTGAATCTGTCATCTAGGGGTTAGTAGTGAAATCCATTTGTGAAGAGCCTTCCAGAAGGCTGGATTAAACTGAGTCTCCCAGAAAATGCTGGAGAGAAGATGTTTTTTCACACTTGTGTTGTCCATACTGTCTTTGGCAAGGTGCTTGGTGGTGTGGCCATCACCAGCCTATTAAGATGACCAGTTTTGCGTATTTTATATGGAACCTTGTGTGATTGGCCACTGAAAACCAAGGAAAAGCAAACTCAAGTTCTTTCTCAAATGGGCAAGAAAGTTTCCCATAAGACTTCACACACCTGTGATGGTGAAAAAATCATTAGCTGCAGGAACTTTTCCAGCCTGAGCACTGAGATGAACCTCAGAGATGTGTCAGTGTGTATCTGGAAATCACAAGAAGCAGTGTTACTAAGGAGAAGATGCTGCACGTTTTATAAAAATGTGAGCGAGAGAAAACATCCTGGCATGAGCAGGAATCACAACAGGCTCAGCTGGAGGAATCACAGAATCTGTACACATTCAATGACAGTAGCATAGCTGTTGAAAAGATTGGATGTTTCAGATGGGCTTTGTCTTCCCATTATTTTGTATGATTGCTGACATTAAAAGCAGGAAAGCAGAGATTGCAGTTCAGAAGTTTTAAGTTTTTTAAATTTCTGCAGGCCTATGAAACATTATTTTTCTCTGCCTGGAGGTCTCCCACTCACTAGTTTAGCTGTAAGTGTATGTATACCTTAACTGGGCTGAAATACTCATTAGGTTCATGCACATGCAATTTTCACAGCACTCTCTTGATTTCTGTATCATTGGTTAATTCTTACACTTGCACTCATTAGCTGCTTTCTGTAATAGTCAGTAAAGATGACTGCTTGAGCAAGAGCTAGAGAGAAGCCCTTTGGGTAATTAAAGTGTTTATCTTCAGACACAGGAAAAAATGTTGAACAACTTAGTGGTGTAAGAGCAGTCAGTAACTCTTGTACAGGTAGTGGCACTAACTTGCACTGGCAGACTTGCCGTGGAATGTACCGAGTAAACACATCTCCACTGAAATACACATGCATGGCTTGCAGCCAGCAAGGTTAATACCCATGTCTGTGAAGTACTGTACAATGTTATCAGAGGACTGCAGGCATGGTGGATGCAGCAGGACATAACAACCCTGCCAGAAACACAGTCTTGTAGCCTCTGCCTAATCTGAAGGAGACCTTTCTCCTAGATGCAGACAGATTCATTCCTTCTACAACTCACACTGTTAATCACATCTGACCTCACCACTACCCTTCATCTGTGCCTGGCCAGTGATGCAAGTGTCATACCTAAGCATCTAGTATCTGTGCTCCAACCACTAGGATAACTCTCACTTCTTATTTCCCACTAATTCTGAACTCATATTGCTCTGATTTGCTTACTGCTGCATGCATACAGACATGGCATTATCACCCTTTTGTTCCTTTCACAATGACTTTCACATTCCCATCCCCTGGGGAAATGTGTAATTTTTTTTTTCCTTAATGTTTTTCCTCAGTTTCTCAGGTATCTCTTGGTTCAATTTGATTTTGGCATCAGCTTCTAGATTGCACTGTAATGAAAAACTGCCAGTGCTACTGAATGCAGCCTTTCTACAGTTCTAAAACCAGGCTTACAGGCACACCCAAAAGCCTTCTAGCAGGGCTCTGCAGCATGTAGAGGCCTAGTGCTGGAATAAAGTGCCTTTGTTAAGAGAATCTCAAATACTGTGTTCTACCACAAGGATGCCAGTGAAGAAAACAAGGGGTAAAGAGGGATGTACCTCAGTTCGTGGTGTAACACTGTACAGGATCTCCTGAGCAAACCTACGAGTGAGGCAGTACATCTGCATGATGTGGAGTAACTGAATAGCTGCATTCCCACTGTCCAGTCCTGCTGCCACACAGCTGACAAAAGCAGCCATGGTACAGTGCCAGCCCCACTTCCAGAACAGCAGATATCTCTGCCCGGCACACTGTACACATAACTGTAGTGACTTACTCCAGATCACACAATGAGTCAGTGTCAAAGCTAGCTCAGTCAGCTGGCCTGCAGGCTCAGGCTTTAACGGGTCCTCAGGAGGGGAAAACAATGTGGGTTCAGACATTCCTTAAATGCTGGGACCGGAAGGGCCATGGGGGAAGGTGACAGCAGCCTGCCTGACTAGAGCAGGAGCTGTGTTTGCTTCCCATTCCCAAGAGCCCAAAATATGTGCACCTTGTTTGTTCCTGGACTGACTTCTCTGGAAATGCCTCTTGCTGGTGACTCACTGAGGTGGGAAACAAGGCCAGGCTCCCAGGCTGAGTCACCCCGGGCACACCTCCCGGGTAGGAGGGGCTGCTTTCAGGTGACAAGCACCACGCATGGTAATCACTCGAAATTACCAAAAACTTCTGCTCTAAACCAGAAGGAGATAAGCAAAATCTTAGGGGCTGAGGAGGATAGTCTTACCGTACCAGTCAGTGTGATAGTTGCCATGCTCCAAGTCAAGTGGCAGACAACCATAAAACAGGGATTATTTTATTCTGAAAGGAAGAACAGAGAAACATGGAAAACAGCTCAAAGAAGCACAAGGAGATTGCAATCATCAGTTTATCCGCTATCAAGCTTGGTCTCCCTCTCTCTCTTTACAGAGAGATTTTTTTTAACTTAGGAGTGAGGAGAATAAAGCTTTTATTCATGGAAGATATGTATTTTTTTAGGTTAGAAAAAAATCACAATGATCTTTATTCTTCACATCACTTGCCAGCCCTGTCTTCTTGTGTTAAAGATAAGTATAAGAAAAGACAGGGGGATTTTATTTAAGTGAGCAGTAAGTCAAGTCTGAGTTAGTATGGCTGATATGAGCAGTTTATAAATGGAACTTCACTAAGCCCATAGCATTAAAAACATTTACATTACTTACCTATTTACCAAATAATTTGAGGACCATTCCTGAGACAAACAATGGAGAAAAAAGTAAAATAATATTTCTGCATTCTTGTTGGAAAGTGTGCAGGATGAACTGAATTTCAGTTATCTGCTGGTTAACAGGAGAAATAGTTGCCTCTTCCCATTACAAAAGTTTCTGAATATATTACTGAAGTTATTGCACAATTTAAAACTAGACATCAATACTTTTTCAGATTGCTTTTGTTCAACAATGTCCCTATTAAAGCTGGTTAAATGTTTTAACTTCCATCCCAATGTCTTGATTTTGACATCTTGAGAGAAACAGTAGTGTGTTTGGGATGAAGAGATTAATGTTTAGGATTTTCATGAAATTAAATATTGCACAATAAGCAAACTAACATGAAAATCAGAATACAGATTTTTCATAGGAATGCACTAATGTTTGTTCACCATTTAGTCTGTCAAAACAGTGCTGACCAGGAGAGGAGAAGGCTGGGATGGATGTACAGTGACAAACCCAAATAGCACACAGTACTGCCAGGCTGTGGGGTCACTGTCTTGTTGAGCTGTATCTTCTGTGTTCATTTTAGGAACAGCAGCTCCTTCATAGGGCCAAGACAGGCTGGATGCAACACAGGTTGCAGAAGTGAGTGGGCTTGTGAATGATGAAAGGTTAAATATGCAAAAGAAAAAGCAAGGCATAGAAAGCAGGCAAGCCTAACAAAACAATGTAAGGGGGGATGAGTGAGCGTGCATCTCAGATGAGATTAATTATACTCTTGAGGCTAATCTTGCTGAAGATGGAAGGCACACCTCCCCTGGCAGCTTGGCTTCAGGAAAATACCTTCAGCTGTCATATCTTGTTGGCTAAATGCCATTGTGCAAAAACGGTTTTACTAGCCCTATCAGCTTATTAACGAACAATTTGCTAATGCAAAAGCATGAGGGCTGTGATCCTGCATCAGCAGTCCTGTTGTGGCAGTTTTGTCTTTGTGCCAAAAACTTCTGAGAACGTTGTTAAAGAGGCGGATCTCCTTTAGTTTGAGTAACAGTGTGCCATGCACTGCAGGTTTCATCAAGACCTCCAAGAGCTGAAGATCTGTTTCAATGAGAGCAGCTATGTCCATCTTCTATAAAAATGTTTTTGCTTCCTAAAATAAATATTTTATCTTTAAAAGGTTCTTAAAGACAGTTTCAAATTTAAGTGATCAAAGTTATGCCATTTCTTTTTAACATCTGTGGATATTTCTTCTAATCCTGGGCTCTGCAAAGAACTATTTCAGCATTTCCAAATAACTGGCTCTCCAGTTCCCCTTACTCAGATAGCTTCTTGTATAACTACAACAGAACTCCTATATTTGCACATAAACCACCTTAAAATTCAAACAAAAATGTCAGGAAGTTCAGACATGAGGCCTTTAATTCATATACAAAACACGTGCAAGGAACATTCAAAAGAAATTTTGAATCCCTCTTAGGCATCCAAGGAATGATATTTTCATATTTAAGACAGATCAGGAGTCAGGATTAACCACTATCTTTCAGCAAGTGTTTTGCAAACATAAATCTCCCCCCTTAGTCTTGGGAAATCAGGACTTTAGACTGCATGATATTTAAAACTCTTGTTTTCTTTGAAAGCGTATGCGTACACTTACACATAAGTAACCACTAAAGTTGGATTCATTAATAATTCAATAGTGGACTTAAGACATAAGCCTATCTAAAATAAAGCATTAAATTCTTACACTGCATATTAAAACACAAGTTTCGTATACTTTTTGAAAATGAATGAAATAAGTTTAAGGTGTAAACCGTAAACGTTTGCTGTTAAAGTTTAAAAGAACATAAAATCACTGAACTGATGGAATTACCATCTGAACATCTGGAACACGAATTGGCTGAACTGAACCAGCTTTTGATAAAAGTGATTTTTCTGCATGTGCAGAAAGAATATTGGAGCTGAGCAAGTTAAATAATATGAAACAGAAATAGCAATAAGTTCAAAGCCGGGAAACTAACTGGGAGCTAGACATCAAAAAGCATGTGTTCCTCTCTAAGCTGTGAATAGAAGTGGGGAACAAAAGCTTTGTGCCTACCTTTGGAGGGACACTGAGCAGCAGCAAGCAGTTTGACTCACTAGCTGCAAACTATCCCTCTAAATCCTGTTTTAATGAAAAATATACCATGCCAGGCTTTGCGTAGTTCTTTCTGCAGACAGCATGCTTGTAGCAGTCTGTGTGTTTAGTTAAAAACATGGACACCAAGGGGAGAGGGCTTTGAAACAACGCATGTGCGCTGAGAACTGAGCCAAGAACTGAAACAGACACTGAACATGTAGGCACCCACCCAGGCTGCTTGGAAGCAGAGGGCTTTCACCGCTGCACGTAGTCACTGCGGGGGTAAAACAGCAGCCCCTGCCATGTAAATCTTCCATTTGCTCATTCCTACATGAGATGGGTACATAATTTCTTTGCCTCCTTTGGCCTAGGCTTAGCTTGATTTCCTGTGTGCTGCTGTGGGCAGGCTGGCCTCTCTTTGGTTCCTACAATCCATGCTTGTTTTTAGTCTCAGGGCTCATACATGTATTAGTGCCTTTGTCTAAGAGAGAATGATACATATGAAAATAAATATGAGGTACATACACTCTAAAAGGCGTTTCTGAACAATGTGATGAATTCACAGCAATGTGAATGTATTTCCTGTGGCAGCAGGTGAGCCCTCAGACAGATGGGGAAGGGGGTGTGTGGCACAGTCAGTCACCTCCCCTGGAGCTGGGACAGCAGAGACTAAGTTAACAAAACACACCATCAGCAACACACATGGTGGTTCAAGAGGGCCAGTGGGGCTTGCCATGTCACCTTCTCTGCACGCTCAGCCTCGAGATGCTCACTGAGAGCCATGCCGGGCAAACCTCTGCCAAATAAACAAAGCAACCCAAAACTTCCCACTCAAGCAAGCCAGAAATGAATCTAAGCAGCAGCCTGAAGCCCCGGTGACAGTCCCCCACCTCTGGCCCCCCTGAGCCAGGACAGTGGGGATGGGGCTGGGCTCATGGCCAAGGCTAAGAATGGCACCAAAATGGCACCCTGGGCTGTGGGGCCTGGGGGAGTGCATTGGGGTGATGAGGTGTGCTGGTGCAGCCAGGGCACGGCATGGCCCCCAGCAGGAGGTTTGGCTATGTGCAGCTGGTGCAGGGCACCCTGCCAGATCCTCTCAGATGTGCAGGCCCAGGTTCCTCCATGGTGTTAACAAACTCATTATAAGAAAGTTGCAGCAAAACTTTTCACACTGACACCCCTCACCTCACCACAAACACAGGAGATCACAGGGGCTGTTCCAGTAATGCAGGACAGAAATAATGCTGCATTTCCTATGATAGAGCATAGTGATTAAAAAAGACTTAAAAATCACAGGCCTTTCGTGCCCTCTGTCATCATTCAGCCCACAGGATCCCTACTGGCTACAGTGATCGGTTTGGGCTGTCAGCTACCAGAGCTGCATTATGTGTGTGGTGGCATTTTTAAATTAAACATATCTTATTTTACATACATTGAGGACATTGAGGCAAGCTCCACTCCTGCTTCTCCTCAAGATTATGCAGCTGACTGCTCCTGCATTAGCTGGGAGATGTACATCAAAGGAGAACTGGAAGACTGGCATGGCCCCCAGTGATTTCAAGCAAAGTGAGTTTCAGGCAGTTTCAAACAATTTGACTCATCCAACCCAAATGCAGCCATAATATTTGCAAAAACAGGGAACCAGAAGGAGTTCTCTCTCTGCTTGGAACTCACAACCTCTTCCCTGCCCTAGGTCTCAAGATGTACTTAACCTGGAGCCTGCTCTTGGTGGGGAGGCAGCTATCTCAAGCATTGTTCAGGCCTGCCAGTAGCTCCTGGAGTTTCACAGGGGGAAATAATCTCTTTAAATAACAGCTTGAACTTCCAGCGTAAATAAAGCATTATTGTGAAGATGGCTGAATGAGACTCCACAGCCTAAAGCTGTGGGGAGGATGACAATGAGAGGAGGTAGCTTGGGAGGAAATGAACAGGGAGGACAAGTGTACTACAGTTCCAAAATGGGAGATGTGCTCACCTGCACCTGAGATGGACATGCACTGCTTATAGTGACTCTAACACCATGGGAGAAGCTTGCTTGTGTGCCCCAATGTCCCTCACAGTGCCCAGCAGCTCTCCAGCATGGGAGTTTAAAGAGGAAACACCAAGGGGGTAAGGACAGTGTCATGTTGAACACAAACCAGAAATGAATCTCAGCAAGAAGAGATTGACAAGAGACACAATAGCAATCTCCAGTCATCTTACCCTTGTTTTTGTCCTACATCCCTTGCTGTAATCTGTTGTAGATGCTTCTGTCTGAAACTACGTAAGCAGCTTCTGGAGGCAAGAACCTATAATATAACTGCTGGACACCACAGAGCTGTGCCTTCATCTTTATGAGGTATATACCCTGATGGCACAGGACAGGAGGAGCAAATGCATCTTTCTGACAGCTGAAACTTACATCTGCACTATGTTCAGCAAGGTTTGATATCATTTATTTGTTGGTGCCTGCAGCAGATCTGCCAATCTGCTTGAATGCTCCCACTTTATGAAAAAAGCCCCTCCAGCTTTTTAGACAAGCTCTGTAACTTACAGGAGGGAGGAAAAGTCAAAGCAGCATAGAATGATATTTAAAGCAAAGCGCTACCCGCCAGAGCAGGCAGATCTGGAGGGGATGTTTCTGAACCCAAGCTAACACAAACTTTGTTTGGAATAATGTTCTGCTGCACCTGCACTGGTGCACTCACTGGAGACTTACCTGGCTCTGTGGCTGTCAGTATCTGCTAGTTAAATCAAAGATTCCCCATGGTGACATATTAGGCCAGATGCTGAGAAAGACAGTGCTACTGCTATGGTTCTGTGTGGATGTGCAAGCTGAGGAGCAGGCACGGCCACCTTGAGCCATTGGAGCTTCTTGCACATTCCTGGCCTCTGCTGTGTACACATTCTAGTAATCAGGACCCATCATCTTGCACTATTTCAGAGAAACTGAAATGCTTTCTCTGGCCTAATATGAGTGCTGTCCCACCTGATGGGAATGTTCTGAGTGACTCAGGAACAGCACAGCTCAGCTCAGTAACTGGCAGTAAATGAGGCAGTGAGAGTCTTGACTTTGGGAATCTCATTTAACTAAAGGTGGGATTTTTTTCACAGAATTCCTTATCGTAGCTATATGTCAAAGTAGCTGCCTTGGCTGTAGTATCTGTTGATGAAGGATGACTTATCAAGGTCAGGCATACCATAGAGGTTAGCTGCATCTCATAGAGAGAAGTGTGTAGATTCAGGTACTTCTACACACAGCCTTCTCTTAGAGAGTTCAATCTTCTCGCAGTCCTAAGGAATAACATAATTTTACACTCTGCATACTTCAGGGAACTTGTGTTAAAATCTCATCAGGGAACAATTACAAGTACAGTTCCAGAAGTCTCCCAGGTAAATCAGTAATTCCCAAGCACCATGTTTTGGCCACACAGGTTTCTAGGAGACACTAAGGCTTCTACAGTTTGTAATAATGCATGGGGATAGCAAATCTACAGCTGCCACTGGCACTGTGCTGCATTGCAGAATTACATCTTCAGTGCATCGTTACTTAGGGTTGAATATTCAGCTATAGAGAAGACAGCTGGGTGGGCTATTGTGAGACAGGAAATACTATAGATAGCAGCACAGCACTGGGTTTACTTTGAACACAAAGCTCATCTTCATATGCCATTTTCTCCAGTACCTTAGAAAGTGAAGTCAGAGGAAGAACTCAGACTTACTGTCAATCTGGTGAGATCCAAACATAAACAGTGATTTCTGTAACAAAAGCATAGGGCTAATGTGTACACAGAGTTCTTATTTTCTTCTATCACAGATTAGCTCCATATGCTGGTTTGCCAGTTGACAGCTGTGTCCCAGCTATTGATTAAATTCTAATTAATCAAGCTGAAGAATGGTGTCACTGCTTGCAAGCACAACTTGTCATACACAACTTAAGTTTGCTGCGTTATGCTTGTGCTGCTTTTCAAGAAGAGCTACCAACAAAATCAGGACTTTAAGGGTGCAGCAGTGTTCCTTGTCAGGCAAGGCCAACAGCAGCAGCAGACAACAGACTTCTCAAGGTCTTTGAAGTCTGGCCATTCCAGTGTTCTCTCATATTCCTTTTCTTGGATTTAACATAATGCTACACTAATTCATTAGCAAATTGGAAAGAAATTTCCATCCCATAGCTGAGCTACAGCGCAAGCTACAACACTAATTTCCTTACATTGCTATGGCATTAGCCATCTACTCTATACATTGTTCAGAAAAGCAGCCTTAGCTTGACAGTAGTTGCATTTGACAATTATTAACTCTCCATATGTGCTGCCTTTTCAGGTAGAAGAATATCACTAATGCCTGGTGTCCCTCTGCCTTGTGCACTTTATGATTGTTCTTATTGTAACAATAAAGCAATTATTCTCAAAAAATAAAAATAAATAGAAAGGCCTTTGAAGTGTGGAGTACTTTGAGCCTTGTTTTCACAGGTGGGAAATAGAGACAATGGTATTCAGTGAAGTCCAAAGGTCACACAGGTTGCCTGCAGCAAAGAAGTAAATAGCCACAGATATCCCAAGCATCAGGCTAGTTGTTTTAAATGCACAATTGCTGAATGCAGTAGTCTTGTATATGTGATGTAAGGTAGAATACAAATAGCAGTGGAAGAGCCTTCCCTCCTATTTTCCTTCCCTTTTATGTATTTATAAAATGCCTGCACCAACACACATCTTTGAATACAAAGTGCATCTAAAGAGCCTGCCTTAGCTCCTGTTGAGGTTGAGGAAAAGCTCTCAGTAGCCATCTTGAGGGGAAATGTAGGCACTGATGTTAAAGCACTGGAGTCCATCATCTGCCCAGCCACTGCCAAGAGGCAAAGCTACTGCAATAATGACGGTTCACTTGTGCCCTTTACCCAAATGCATGAGATTTTTATGAATGATACAGTTTTGCATGGCTGATGGTCTCAGCCTTATCATGCCAATAAAAATAACAAGTAAGTTGTTTTGCTTTGGCTCTAAGATCCTGACTGGTTTTGAAATAAAAAGCTGAGGAGCCATGATCTCAAGAGCCTTCCTAGCTTGCTTGTCTCAGCTCAGTATTTTCTTTTTCATGTCTTCTCTCATATGCCCCAGTTGCAGGGATCACCCTTTGCCTGGAAGCTCTAAGAACCAGGAATTACCACATATCACCCTTTGATTGCAAACCTACTAAATTAATGAGAATCAGAGCCTGTGAGTAGGGACACCCCAGTATCTGAGGCATAAGCACTTGCATACTACAAAACAAATACAACCACAATGCATGCTATGCGATAACCTGGGTTTGCAATTTTGGGAAAGTAGCCAAGGAAACTGAAGGTGAATTTGATGTATCCTCTTAGGCTGAGGAAGTATCTCTGCATCCAGGTTGAGATGTGTTAAGAGATCAACCATATGAAAACATCCACTGATAGGATCTTTTATTACAGCCTCGGGACAAAGGCATTTGATGTCTGTATCCAAGTTTCTGCTTCTGTAAAAGGACTAACATGTAGGTTCGGGGGGAATGACTGAAGTTGCACAATTTCTAAACATACACAAACCTATATACCTTAAAAATACTTATGCTAAGTATTATTTTTAGTCTACATTGTACCAGTCCTTGCAGTAGAGAAGCTTCATTGGTAACATTATTAATCCATGTTATTTTAGCATTAGTAAAAGATTAAGAAAAAAAGACCTCACGTTCCAAAACTACAGTTAAAAGACCCACATTAGGATTTGGCGAGCTCCAAACAGCAGTAACACCAACGATACACTAGCAGGACTTCAGATTTGATGGTCTAATTCCTCTTCTCAACATTAAACTCATTTAAGTGATGTAATTCTGCCACAGTACTGACAAATAACCCCAAATGAAAACCCCGATAATGAGATTTTGTAGATTAAGTTAGTCTCACTCCAGGTTTCTCATTATGAAGAGTAGGTAAAAACCTATTTGAATCCTTCTTCAGAAGGCAGATGAGGTGAGACACAGCTCCAAGTTACAACATACAGTGAGACTGGGGGTGGCGCATAATGTTCACATGGATGTGTCAGTCTTGTTGAATATGTCTCTGTTTTAATTTGCATTTGTCTTTACAGCAAGACTTTCTATAAATGGAAAAACATGGGTAGGTGCAAGTGACTGGTGAGCAGTGGATATCTCTGAAGGAGCATGACTTAGGCCTTCACTTCTCAGGGAAGTGCAGCCAGAGACAATACCTTGCTCCATAACACACTGTGAAAATACAAGCCAAATGAGAGGACTAAACTCACTCTTCCACAGAAAGGCTTGAGGAGAGGAGTGTGCATAGTGAAGCCAGCTGGGAGACTCAAATCCCAACCACCAATTAGTCTTAATTTTCCTTACAATTCAGATCTGTGTGAAGATCTTACCTATTTGGAAAAAAACCCCATGACTTCATCAGTGAATGATCAGTTTTCATCTTGAGCTAGAGTACAAGTAATGTGATCATTTCAGGACAGACTTATTCTTGTGAACAAAGTGTGCTCCCTCAATCTCCTTCTGGCCCTGTGAATCTCTCCCTTACTCCTGTACAGTGACATGACCTTCAACAGGCAGGACCAGAAAACAGTTTCATTTCAGTTTATATGCTTTAGGAAAGTAAGTTAATTGCTAAAAAATACACAGCAGTTGTAAGAAGAGCTAGATATATAACTATATATATATGTATATATATCAGCTATATAACACTGGGAACGGATAAGCAAAGTTAAAAATCTGGAAGTGCTATCCCAAACTTACAAAAGGGAAGTCACATCTGCTTAGTAAAATGTGTAGCTATTTCTGTATGTATGGCTTTGCTTAAGCTAAACCATGGCTGAATTCACATATTTGTCCTGGTTTTGCTCTTCTGCCAAGTTCCCTATTTCCACAGTAGAAGCTCAGCCCGTCATTAGCATTTGTCTTGAAGTTTCAGCAAAAGGCCCTTGACCTTGAGTCCGATGCAGAAAGAACTCAGTGATTTGTTAGTCTTTATTGAACTATATTTTCAATAAAATCCTATTAATACCTTTTCTAATGCTAATGATCCTTTGAGAAACATTTTGACTAAAATTATTACACTAGAAATCAAACTGAGGTTTACAGCTGAGGTGCAGATCACCTATTTAATATTTAGCTGCAATTTTACTGCTATCTCAATATAATTTTAATGCTGGCAACCTTTGCTATAAAGTGAGTTGTTATTTTTGCCTGTGGCTCCACCTGTTTTTCTGGTTTTCTGTTTTTTCCTTCCGGTGCGGAACTACCGTGCTGCCATGAGCTCTCACTTAACCACCAACCAAAGAAGCAATTGAACTGTGGAATTTAATTCTGCCTTTTACACCCCAAGTGCAAGTATTTATTCAAACATGTAGCTAATTCTAAACAGAGCTAGTCAAGAGAATAAAGCTACTTACATTCATATATCTGCGAGATTAAGTTTTTAGGCTATGTTTACACCATACTGAGTAGTGCTGTGTAGAGATACCCAAGCTGGTGGAAGACAAGGCAATTAGGTTAGTCCTAGAAGCTATGCTATCATAATTGCATTCTTTCTAGGATCTCACTGGTGTGCTAATGGTGCTGTACTGTGCCATATACAAACCAGGCTGCTCAGAACTAACCCTGGACTTTCTCAAGGCAGTACTGCACAATGGTATCACATCATTAGTAGTATCACTAAAACAGGGATCCTTCTGCAGGAAAGTGCTACATCATTTAAAAGGAGTAACAGGGTCCTTTCATATACAGCAGATATCATTAAAGCACTTGTTTAATACCAATCATTGGTTATACTATTTCCAGCTCAAAATTACATATATAATCAATATTAGGCCACCATTTCAAAATTGAAGCTCATAAAATGAACACCTTATGCAGAATTCCTCCTGAAATCTACCCAGGGCTGCAGTTTTTTAATCGATGATTATATTTAGCCATCAGGAAAGGGAGTACCAATAGCAAATATCATGCTTTTGCAAAACCTTTCCTGTTCATTTTAAAATGTGACATATCTTAGCTAGAATACAACTTGTATTTCCATGAGGATGCTGAAAGGCGATTTAAAAGCTATTCAAAGTCATAGCTCCCCGAGATCACAGAAACACTTGGCATCCTTAGTAGAAATACTCGAGAGCCTTTTTGCTGTTATTTTCTTTTTTTTTTTTTGTATGAAATAAGTTATGTGAAATGTGAACTAAGGTCATTGCTTTGGCACAAACATCTTGACAAAAGGCTGGTTTGAGTGTAACTTGTTTTCGATGTGATTAGCTCTGGCACTAACCTTGAGCGCAGTACGTGAGTATTGCTTTCTTTTTCTTTTGCTCCTTAGCTGTTACCAGCTGTACATTACTTAAATTTATCATTTCCTGAAAAGCTACAACATTTACAAAGCTTAGCCTTATTAAAAGATGCATCACTATATCTGCAAGTGACAAGCTCTGCTACGATGATCTCATCAGCAGCCTCTGTGAATTAGAGATCGATTTATCTATCTAAATGCCCATATGTCTATCCAGTATTAACTGGAGGTTAAAAACAGGAAAAATACAGCCTGTCTGGAGAGAGGATTTATACCCAGCCCATTTTACTACTTTGCACTTCAGTTTTAACAGTCACCTTGCAATAATTCTTAATATTGATCTTGGCCACAGTGAAGTCAGAGGCAAAGAATTCTACCGATTGCTATGGAGTCAAGTTTGCACTCAGTTTTTGCTAGAATAAATCAATTACAAAGTTAGAGTCCACTTGTGACTTATTAAAAATCCTGTAAACTCTGGTCTGCATTCTCAGTAAAACTCAACTTCCAGAAGAGCCAAAATTGCAAAGAGCTAAAAGCTCATTCTCCATTACAGCTATTTGAAGGCTTGGAAGAAGTTTCTTTCCCAAGCTGTTTAATGGCAAGGAAGGGCTCAGTCATCCATTGGCATACACAACATTACACTGGGTATTTGACTGAATTACAAAGAGAAGTGCCTGTAAATTTCCTTGCACATCAGTGACCAAATGAAAATACCTGTGAAAGTCTGATCACTTTGAAGGAAAACACAATCTGATCATCCCATACATCATGTGCTTAATTCCCGCATCAGTAACATTGATGCATAATGAACTGAATTAGGACTACTGAAACCAGTTAGAAGTTCTGTCCCGTGAAAAGCTTCCCAACATAAAAATGTAACTTACTGGACTCTGAATTACATGCACCAAATTCCTTGTTCCAACAAATACCTGAACAGCTTTGACCCTGTATTTGAGTGGGATAGTCCTCAAGAGCACAAATTTGAATTTTGAAAGCCTTATTCCCTAGGCTGACAGCAGCAAGATGAGGAATTAGAAATGATAACTTGCAGTCCTTCTGAAAGGGATCGTGTTCACTAAAGCAAACAAGTTGTTTCAGCAATGCAAGTTCCACTCAGCACTGTGCCCAAGTCCTTCCAGATTGATAAGGTGATGTTTCAGATTCCATTTAGATAATCCATAGACACCTAAACTCAAGTTTTGAAATGGGTTGGATTATTCAGTGACTGCCTAGAAAGGGAGCAGTTGTAATCTAGCCTAAGCAGGAAAACAATCCACTTGAAAACATTTTCCCCACAGACTGCTCTCAATAATCCTCTTCCCCATTCCTAAAGTTACTGACCCTTATGCTTATCACCAAACCTGAAACCACTGAAGTGATTGTGATAAGAAAGCTGACCAGAATCAGTAAATACTGTGTTTAAACACAACAAAGATGGAGATAGAGAAGAACAAACAATCCAGCCCTCTTTATCACGAAGGAATGGATGGAGCACCCTGCCACAGCCCCACACATACCAGCATCTTGCTTGCAGCATGGTATAGAATTGCATTTAGATTATTTTTATAAGTAGTTATCCTGACTGGTTTGGTTTTCCCGGGGTGGAAGGGAGGGCGGGTGTGGTGAAAAAAACATGTGTCTTTTTCCTGCAACCATATCTGGAGTTTCATTCCATTTGATCTTTCTGTTTATCTGCAAACTCCCACAACACTGGAGCACTTCCCATGGCTTTCTACCAAAGGAACTGTAAGGATGCTGGAATACTGACCTCTGATTTCTGAGATACACAACACATGTTTTTATCCTGGAAACTTCAAGTTCCTTACAAAACTTGGACACAAAATGCCCTCAGGAGTTACAAAATACCACAGGAAGCAAAATACAGGGGTGTTTGGTCTATCCTTTTTATGACAATCTAGAGGCAGGCTGTAAATTACTGTAATAAACCACAAGCAAGACAGCTCTGAAAAACTGGAGGATCTTAAAAGCTTTAGAGCTGGGGGTCCGTAAAGGGGGACTGTCATAAAAACCTAACTAGTCATGAATACCAGAGAGAGAGAAGGTAAGAACCAACTGTTGCTGTCTCTTCCAGTACCAGAAGCAGCAATCCACAAATGAAGCAGTACCTGCAAACAAAGCTAGCAGAGTCAGAACAGAGAGAATTGGCTCTTCCTGCCACAGGGAGGAGGCCTGTGGCACTTCCTGTTAGAATCCGCAGATACAAGTAGTTTCCATGGGCTCAGTGGAGGGGTGGTCAAACAGACAAGCTTGGAATCAACATCCTTCAGGATTTACCAAACAGGCAAACCAAATTGAGCTTAGAAAATCCCCGGAGCTGAAAGCAGCCGAAGCAGCTGCTCTGCTTATCCTATTCATAACTCTTCCTTTAGGAGTCAGCTTCTGTCCATTGCTGCCCACAGCAGAATGGGCAGTCTTATTAAACATCATGGCTGCTCTTACGTTCCATGCAGGGTGAAGTGGAACCAGCCTGGAGTGCTGCAAAACAAGTCTTTAGCAGCTGGTTTTATCTTGCTGATACAACACTAAGTTCATCTGCCTGTTGTTGTTTTTGGTGTGGTTTGGTTGGTTGGTTTTGGTTGGTTGTTTTAAAGAGATTTACCATCTCTTCAGTGATAACAAAAACATTATCTGATACTGCAACTATATCTGCAGGGGAAAAAAAGTATTAAAGAGCTGGCAAATTGGATGTATATAAAGTATGAGGGATTAAGAAACCAACTTGCTTATCCTATTTTGACAAGATGAAGACTAAGGAGGGAACCACTCCCATCAAATAATTTTTATCAAATCATCTTAAATGACTTTGTCTAAACACTGCTAAACAGCCCGAGTAGGATTGTCTTCTCTGTGATACAGCCCTATCTGTAAGGTTATGAAAGAAGTAATCTTTGAAGTCAGATTTGCTGTTTAAAAGTGTTGAATATTACACAAGATATTGTGTAGCTCAAAGTTCTGCTGCTCACTTTCCACTCCCCTCTAGAAACACACTGATACACTTCATTTGTTACAAAAGAGAGCACTAATTGTGTTACTTTCTCTAGTCCTTCCAAGGTTTCTTAAGTTTTTGGCAGATCACTGATGTCAAGTCAGGAGTCTTTGGGTCCTGCAAATACCAGGGAAGAAAACTTACCACCCAGACAGGGGCAGCACTGTGAGAGCAACAACCAAGGGAGACCTTTCCCACAAAACTGGTTATGGTTTCCAAGCACTGTGTGTTTATTTCTGGAGATTTTGACATGAAAACAAATGAAGAGTAAAAAGTTACCAGGAAAACTCGCTACTTCCAAAGGACGTGAGAACTTTTGACATGTCTCAGGAAGTCTGTCTTTTCCTCACACACAAGGTAAGAAGCTTCTGAGAACAATTAAGACAGGAACAAGCCAGTAAATTTGGTCATGACAGCCAGCTGTCACAGTACAAGAGAGCTATCCAGATCAACCTTCTAGAAATGAGGTGCACCCAGAATGCGCTGCAGCAGCAGTTCACCAGCTCATTCACCACTCCACCTGCCTTTTTTCTTGCATCCTTTAATTCTGCTGCTCTGAAACATGGTTCTGTATCTTCTAAGCTGCAGGAACCTATCACCACAAGTATCTTACTGACCTCCGTATTTGCATAGAACAAAACCATTCTCATCAGGGATAGGGGAATAAAATTACCATCTTCAGAGAAGTCCTAAGTGGCACAAATCTTTCCAACTGATAATTCCTGGAATTCCAAGACATTTTATGAATTTACATGATCAATGTCAGCCCACAGAACAGAAGTAAAAGACTAAGTGGGAAAAGGCAGAAGTCAGTGTCTGAAGGGAATCAACATCACTTATGCAAGAATAAATACTTCATTTCAGTTTGGATCATGAACAGGAACACACTGCTGTGAGCAACTACTAAAATAACTAACTTTAGCCTTCTGTGCTTGTGAGTAAACCAAATTTTCCAATACTCTTAAAAAAGCATAAGATCCACAGAAAAGTCCAGAACTACAACGCACCACAGGAAAGAAACACGGACTGATGCTCTGCTTTAAACCATTCAAGAGCACAGCACTTGGCTAAACACTACAAGGAAATCCCAGAAAGGAGTTGCATCCAGAACAGCTCAGAAAGGATCCCTCTGCCCCCACAACACCAACTGTCAAATATCATTACAGGAAATGCAAAAAATTAAGGTTTCATGAGATTCATCACTGTAAGACATGAGGTATTCCCAAACACTTTTAATCCACATGGCAGTCCAGGCCTTCCTGCTGTCTGCCTCTGATCCAATTCAGGCTGCTGACAGCCAACTATTACCCTCTGCCCGGGCAGACCCCTTGCTCATTCCAACAATACCCAGATGGTGTTTGTCTCTACCACATTCGCATTCCCTGCTCCTAATTCTGAAAAGAATTCTCTCATGTTTTCCTGTCAACACAGGAACTAGTTTCCCAAATAAGCTGCTGCTTACATCTGAGCTCCTCTCCCATCAAGATTTTCTTATCTTTAATTCTGTATGTGCCCTCAGTAACAAATTAGTTGACCAACTTCCAAGTACAACCCTGATAACTAGTAAGGCTTTTAAGAGCCTGTTGACACCTGCTTTATCACTTAGCATACCTACCCAAACAAGACTCTGGAAGAATCCTATGCATGCATTCTGTTTAAACAGCATCTTTCAGGTAGAGCCTACAGGTGCTCTCATTTTCAGATGTGTCCCAGTGAAGCTGCAACACCAGGATTTTTAGTACCTAGAAAATGCACGTTGGTTTGGATTACTAAGTTGCCCTGGACAGGGAACATCATCTTGAGCTACTAAAATCCTCATTTGTTCAACCTCCCCATTTATATTTTCATGGAATGAGCCTGAGATCTGAAAGTGTGGGTACTTCGTATTTAACAGCAGTACATCAAAATAACATTTCATTGACCTGACTTAAACACATTGCCAAAAACTTGCATCATGCCAAAAATAAAACCTCTGTCAATATCTTACTAGAATTGTATTGGTATACAAACAGCAATAAGCACATACCATCTCAACTGTACTCAGAAAGTGTGTTAACTTCATCATTGCTTACAAGTCACACTCTTTCTGTAAGACTGCTTTAAGCCACAGTAATTCACAAATCGTAAAGGGAGAATCTAATAAATTAATTGAGAGCCACAATATTGATCACTGCAAAAGACTCCAAGTCACATTTGTGGTTTTATTTTTCAGAGAAATCCAAGAAGAATCAAAAAATAGTGGTTTGACTCTAGACAGTTATAGAAATCTTGTGACAGTGTGAATATGCTCCTTCAATAAACAACATCTGAACAGTTTTCAAAAAGAAACTATGGTGAGGAAAGTCTGCATAATTTCAAGTTATTTATTTAGTCATTTATCAGTGTTAGCTGCAGTATTTCTTGTTTTCTTTACTTTATTTCTATAATTAAATAGAAAAAAGAAAATGCATTTTACAGTGGCAAAAGCTGAAATTCTCCAAGTTCATTTATACAAATAGAGTTCAACCGACTCTTTAAAAGTGCCGGTTTATTTTTCTCATTTTCCCCCATGATGTAGCCCAAAATTCATTGTCTGTGAAGAAAGAGCAAAGTTTATTCTAATAAAGCTAGTGAACTGATAATTTTGGCCCCATGTCTGTAAAAAACCCAAAACCTCTGACTGCAGGAAATCACGTGCAAAAAATCTATACACTGAAAAATGAAGATCAACCCAACAATCCGCTTTAGAAAATCTGGACAAGATGCCACCAAAAAATTCGTCATTTGCAAAGAGGTTCATATCTATAAGATACAAAGGTGCTCTGCCAAAGCATAGGTCAGAAGTCAGTGCATTACCAAATGATGCATTCCTTCCGCAAAGAGCCGTTACCCAACAGTAGAAGCCTGACATCTAGCGGCTACCACATCCATTTGTTCACACACCTCAGCCGTCGTAAAAATATGCAAACAGGCTGCCTACCTTTAGTGTTAAAACAAATACCATAGTGCTTATGGTAGTACCTGTGGTTAAATATCTGTATTACATATGCATGGATTGAATATCTTCAAATGCTTTCCTTTCACGACCTGAATTTAAAAGCCAAAACAAAGCAGAAAACCTGTGCTTTTATGAGATATAATTGATGCAAAAAGTAATCCAAACCCTTAATACCAGAGATAAAAGATCCAGTTTATATAATGCTGTATTGTTCTAATACAACCCATTAAGTGCCATGTTCTTGAGTAATTCTCTGGGTTACAATTCTTGCAAAAGCTGTCTCCCAAAAGAAGGTCATCCTATATAGCATTTACTTACAGGCAGCACTATATTACACAAATACTTTAAAAGTCACAGATTCAAGCAACAGAAAATCACCCTAATCTCTCCAAAAACATAGAGACTACAAAAGATACTATAGAACATGTCTGCACCAACAGACAGTGCTAGCCTCACGCTGGGACCAAGACAATCCAAACTTCTCTTAAGTTAGCAAAAACCCGTGGCGAGACCAAAGTGCTTTATTACAGTTATAGCATTACTTTTCTTAGGTTCTGTGCACTGCCCCTTTAATAACACATTACAAATAATACAAAATAGTAACTAAAATTTTGTTGATCCTTCCTTATACCCTTATTATGTACTGGAGAAATGACCATTTTTTTTCTCAAAACATTATTGTTATGGTGCTCAATGTGAATCCTTGCTCCCAGAGCTGTATGCTTTATTTTTACTTTTGACTACAAAAATTGCACTTCTGAAAAGGACAAGGAATCATAAACTGCTTCGTTTGAGAATTACAATACCTTATTTTACAAGTGTAGTGTGTGCAATTCATCATTTCAGTGAAATTTAATAGTTACAAATAAACTCTGTAAGTACAGTTCCCTCTACAGAAAGCAACATGGATAATCAATATTCTACCATTTGAAACAAAAACAATAAATAAAAGTTTAAGTATTAAAACTAAGAAAAAGTATTCCTGTACACTGTACAGTACCTTTTGGTTAAAGCTTCTTAGCAAAAATATAGTGTTTTAAGCATTCCAGTTACAGATGGTTCAATATTAAAATTTCAAGGTTTCCCCATCATGAAAAAAATATTGCATTTTTCCATAGGTGCATCAGAAGAAACTGTCTCTCTCTGAACAAGGCTTCAGTCTTTAGAAATATATAGACAGTACGTATGAATTCAAATGAGACATTACAAAATTATAATACAGTACTGAGGATGTATGGTTGTTGTGCATTACGGATTTTACATTCCTTCTTACTTTGAAAAAGCAAAACTAGAGAGCCCATTGTATATCACTGAGTTCTGCTGGATCCCCAAGTCCTCCATCAGCCTCCAAGTAGTTCATAAGAGCTGTCATAGCAGTGTCATCATTTTCACATATTGCATCAAAGTCCAGCTGAGAATTACCACCTATAAAATTATTAAAATGTTAATGTAAGCAATACAAAGCATGAAGAATATGGTAACTTTCAAAACAGATTTGTTTTTTAAATAGCACCTTCCTTTGAAGTCAAGGCAAACATAGGTTAAAAAAAAATAATCAAGTAATAGAAATAATAGCTATCCACAAACAGTTACAAGGACATAGATAACTTGATTTAAGACAATGACTGAAGACTTGGACTGATCCCTTGGACTACCTCCAACTCCTAGCTAACAAACTTTTATCCAGGCAGTAAATTTCATGTCACTGAAGTAGAAAACTGCATTCTACTTTATGTCACTTCAGTGGGAAACACAGTTGTGTACCTGAATTCCCATCTGATACACTCTGCCAGATGAACTCCTGAACCTTAGGAGTTACTGTGTGTTAGCTCTAGAAATAAACACCATACCCTTGCCTTTAACAAAAGTAAGGTAAAATGGTTTGGCTCAAGCATCAATGAAAAACCTTTCCTTGCCTATCTTAGATAACTGTTGTTGGTTTGGATTTCTTTTTCAAACACTTATTTGAAGATTAGTTTGTTTTCTTTTTCCCTTTGGATTTTTTTTTATACAAAGACCTCATAGCGAAACTGGAAGTTGTAGGTTATAAATAAATAAAGCTCTAGTAATGGAAATGAAAGAGGGAGATGGAAAAGTTTCTAAGAGATGAAGTACAGCATGAGCATAAACATTACTTTTATAGCACTTTGCCTTTTACATTAAAAACAACGCAATAGAATTCCCCTCTTACAAGGCCAGGGAATTCTATATCCAGATAAACAGCTGCTTTAGTGCACACTTGAACCAAGGGATATGGAAAAATAAAATTCTTTCTAAAACATTTTGACTAGCCCTTTGTACTGACTATTCACAGCTTGCAGTTAAGAAAGAGATGAAGTGCTTGAAGGACAAAAGTTCACAAACTACAACCAGTTCCATTACATTGCACTGAAACTCTCTATTTCCTGGAGAGAGAATTAGTAAATACCTAATTAAAACTGTGGCATGCAAGAATGCAATAGTAAATTTCTTTCACATAATGTTATTTTTGTCACAAAATTCAATCACTGATCAAACTTTGCTGCTTGCCTTCCAATGATAACACATCAGCTTTAAGAGTCCTCTCCTCTTCAGACAGACAAACGTCTTTACAATTTATACATGCTCGTAAAGTTGTGCACTTAAAAATTACACCATCATCAGAAATGTCTTCATGTGCAACCCTCAAAATACCTACAAGAGCAACAAATCTTACCGAGGAGAGGTTCATTACCGGGATATGGACTAGCACCCTGGTTTTGTTCTGAAGTCTCGGTAACTTCTGATTCTGAAGGACATAACTGAATCAATTCTTTATTTGGCACCTGAAAAAACAGAAGTAGTAAAAGGGACAGAATTAAATCCTGAATTTACTCACAATTATTACATTTCAGAAACTTAAATCACTGTCAAAGTATTAAGAACTAAACAGAGTAAATTAAGACTATACAGACCTACTGCATTTAACTTTTACATAGCACTGGACTTGGCTTAAGTGAAAGGTGCTACTCATACATCTCTAGAGGTACACATTACAGTGATGGCATCTTCCCTGAGGGTTCAATATTCAGCGACTAGATCCAGCACAACAAATTGTACTGGTATATACATTCCATGTCTAGTACCATAAACTACAGATTCCCAGTGACATCATGTTTGTCAATGTTGACACTTTCTAGCTAAAAGATAAACAAACAAACAAAAGACCTTCATACCTCCCATGTTCTATATGCATTAAAGCATATGAATTATAAACTTGATTGTTTTGCATTTTGTTACCATCATGATAAAAATCTTTGCTCTTCAGAAATATTAGGCTAGCAACGATAGAGATGGAAGTCATTCTAACCCAAACATACCACAAAAAAAACCCAACCTTCTTAAAAACCTTTTGTTATTTGTTTCATATAACTCAAACATGCAATTTAGCAGGAGAGGTTTCTTGGGCTACCTGACTTGTGTATATTCTACTAGGAAATTAATAAAGTTGAAATGCCTTACAAAAGCATTTTAGGAACAAATGGGATATCAAAGTATAAAATAAAGAAAAACCTTCAATGATTAGAATGAAATTATCCTTATGATGAGATGCTGCAAGACTTAAGAGAGTTCAGTACATATGAATCCAACCAACTCTTAGGGAGAAAAATCCGCACTAAGGCATAGGAGAACTGGTCATAAAAAAGGGAGAAAGCCAAAACAATCCCTGGTCCAGAATGGAATTGTTAGGAAATTAAAATTGCCATGGGAAGACAAACTGCCTTTAAATGGAAAAAAAATTACATTCAAAGAAATGCTGATGGAGAAGTAAATGTCTTTTTACACAGTGCACAACACACAACATACAACATACCATATACTTAAGAAAATATCTAATTATTCCATAGGTATGGTCAATATCTATGATAGTCATAGTTTGTGGTGTTACCAGCCCTACTAGATTAGCAAAATAGCATATTCTACCGATTTTTACAAGACTAAGTTTTTACTCTTTTTTATTTTTTTCAAAGTAAAATTTGAAACATTCAAGAACTGAGAACATTCAGCAGACTTTTTAAAAGGGTCTTCAAGAACACTAAAAGGACAAGTTAGAGAAAACAAGAATTGATATTTATATTTAGGTTGTTAACAGGTAAAAACATTTCTACCCTCTGACAGTTTTAGCAGAAGTTTTAATGCAACTCCACATTCACATTTAGCATATTCGTAGAGCTTCAGCAGAGATCCTAATAACTGAGTGGAGACTGCAGTGCTCTAGGCCTTGGGAATAGACCCCTTAAGACCAGAAGTGATGACCCTGTAAGCGAGGTTGGAACTTTTACTGCTGTCACATCTCTCAAAAGATGTTCACAGTTGCCAGGTAGTTGGGCAATACCTTACAGAGCCTTTCACAAAAATGTAAGTCATGGTAATTTCATTCCAACCTAGCTTTAAGGTAGCAGACATTAATGTTTTATTTTCAGATTTTTACAGGCAGTGACATACTCACATTGCTGCAGTTTACAGTTAAAGCTGGAGAAGGTGACTTTCTCAAGAGGTGTGATGGACTTAACTCCTCAGATGGTGAAGAATGTAACCTAAAATTATATGTTTAGTTGACTTACCAAGTGACATTGATCATCAACTGAAAAATAGCCTATTGCAGAACCCACCACACCTCCCCAGTGATGAAGCACAAGCCAGCTAATTTGAGACAATGTTGTCTTAAATTCTCCTGAAGATTCCAAATCTCCTGCTCCAAGTTTTGATAACACAAAGAGATCAATAAAGGCCAATGGTCATAATTACTTGAGCACACCTTTATTTTTTCTGTTGAATCACCAGTGCTGACGGACCAAAGAGTAACAGGTTTCAGAATCATGCACATTGAGACAAACAGGTACACTTCAAATACATCTAGCATACAGAAAACATAAGGAGGTTCTGGCTAAATGATAGAGAGAAAACAACACATCCTTCTAATGTTCCCTCTCCTATTATTCTGTTATACCTGTCTTTCCATATTTTCAAATTATTCCAATGAAAAATACAGACTTTTTTTTTTTAGCAGAATTCTTTGAGACACTGCTCAACCCCCCTTACCCAATGTGCCAGATACAAAACTAACAACGAAAGTGTCATATCATGGCCCTTTGAATATCTTGCTCCCATAGTATCATAGAATAGTTAGGGTTGGAAAGGACCTTAAGATCATCCAGTTCCAAACCCCTGCCATGGGCAGGGACACCCCACACTAAACCATGCCACCCAAGGCTTCGTTCAACCTGGCCTTGAACACTGCCAGGGATGGAGCACTCACAACTTCCCTGGCCAACCCATTCCAGTGCCTCACCACCCTCACACTAAAGAACTTCTTCCTTATATCTAATCTAAACTTCCCCTGTTTAACTTTTAACCTATTACCCCTTGTTTTGTCACTTGCAGTCCCTAATGAAGAGTTCCTCCCCAGCATCCCTATAAGCCCCCTTCAGATACTGGAAGGCT